>CAUYQV010029603.1:0-32533 GCA_963574575.1 Galagoides demidoff | reverse complement strand
CCAGCTACTTGGGAGGCAGAGGCAGGAGACTCGCTTGAGCCCAGGAGTTGGAGGTTGCTATGAGCTGTGATGCCATGGCACTCTACCCAGGGGGATAGCTTGAGGCTCTGTCTCAAAAAAAAAAATAAAATAAAATAAAATAAATAATTATTCTGTATTAAGCAATCTCTCAAAAAAAGTTATATTTCTTAATGTTAGAGAACTATCATTACTATCAGTGTCCCATGTGAATAGAATTGAAATTATAAAGTTACAAACTTTTCTATCAATCCCTTTTTTCTCTCTTATCTCATTTTGTAGACATTTTTTTAACATCAACAGAAAGAAGTCACTGTTTCGTGATTTCTGAGATATTCTGAGGTATTTAGTTTCCAAGTGACTTAGCACTTCAAAATGAGGTAGGAGTCATAAATTGAATGTGAAATTGCAGTAGTAACAACTCTTACACAGTGTAGCAAATTAGGGTACTGTGTCTTAACTTGCGCATTTGTTCTGTACTGAGTTGCGACCCCCCACAAAATCTTTGCTGGTCTTCATTGTCCTTCCACAGTGTCGGGTAGGGAGGCATCACCTGCTGAGATCTTTTAGTTATTATTCTGTATCTGGGTCAGATTAACCCTAATCTAGTTCAGCAGTCAGCCCTGCACTTTAACATACTGAAGGGAAGAGGAGCCTATTTCAGATCAATTTCTTGCCACACAGTTATGCTAATAACTAACATCTTCAAAGATTTAACCCTGCCTTTCGTTTCTACTTTCTGACTGCAGTGAACATCCTTGAAATTGTACACCAGATTTAAGTGTTCCTTGTACTAGAACAGCAATCCCCAACCTTTTTGGCACCAGGGACTGGATTCATAAAAGACAATTTTTCCATGGACCAGGGCTGTGGGGGAGGTGGTTTGGGGGTGATTCAAGTGCATTACATTTAGCCCAGATCTTCGGGCATTAGATTCTTATAAGAAGCATACGGCCTAGATCACTCATACTTGCCCTCCTATGAGAATCCATTGCTGCTGCTGATCTGACAGGCGGTGGAGCTCGGGCGTGATGCAAAGACTGGGGAGCCGCCCTAAACACTGATGGTGCTTTGCTTGCTCCCCTGCCTCTCAGTTCCTACACGCAGCCAGGTTCTCAGCAAGCCACTGTTGGGTACCAGTCTGCAGCCCAGGAGCTGGGGACCACAGTATTAGAAGACTACTTTCTAGTTGACTACATTATTCTCAGCTATAAAAGTTTACCAATGAAGCTTCAAACATCTCACTTGTAGGCAGCTCTCATTGTTAGACAAATAGGAGACAAAGAAAAAAATTTATCCTACTAGGTTTTATTTTTTTATTTCATTTTTTTTTTTTTGAGACAGAGTCTCAGTATGTCGCCCTCGGTAGAGTGCCTTGGCATCACAGCTCACAGCAACTTCCAACTCTTGGGCTAAGCAATTCTCTTGCCTCAGCCTCCCAAGTAACTGGGACTACAAGCGCCCGCCACAATGCCTGCTATTTTTTGTTGCAATTGTCATTGTTGTTTAGTTGGCCCACACTGGGTTCGAACCTACTTAGCATCAATGTATGTGGCTGGCACCGTAACCACTGTACTACAGGTGCCGAGCGAGCCTCCTACTAGGTTTTAGATAAAAACTTGGAAGACGTGTGATTTTATAGTTTTCCCTATTGAGCACTGTGTTAATTAATTGAGCATTTAAGGCACTTATCCAAAGGATAAAAGGAGAAACACAAGCATGTCTCATCTCATTAATATACTTAGACAAAATGTAATGCATCCCAACAAAATATTTTGGTATTTTTTTAATTTTTTTGTAGAATTGCCATATTTAGAAATTATTGTAATCCATCTGTTTGAGTAAAGTGATTTCTGTGTGTCTTGCAAACCGTCCGTCCATCTTTCTGTCAGATGATGGACATTAGAGAGTCTCTTTGGTGTCAAGCTGTGGGATAAACACGGGCCGCACGAAAATAAGACGTGGAAACTTTTTCTTCGTGCTTTTTGTTTATAATAATCTTGGGTTCATGAAACATCAAGGCATGTAGAACGAAATGTGTTTTTCTACTTTCACGTATAAAATGCAATCTTAGGTGAAAACAGCCCAGGTTTTCACAATCCCTGTTGTTTATCTTTTTTATCTCATTTTTTTCTCCCATTCTGCAAGTGCCAGGCATTGTGGAAATGGTTTGATGTAAGGTCATTTCTTCTTGCTTGGAGAGTATGACTGAAGCTGCAGGGTTTTAGTTGCTTATAAAAGGGGAACACATATTTGGAAAGTATAACTCTTACCAGTGTAAGTGTCATAGGCTCTTGGTAAAGCACAAATGCAGTTTAAATTGATTCTCTAACCACTTTTATTACCACCAGCCTTGAGAGCAGCCACAGGATCGGGTATCCGTTTTTATAGGACAGAAGACATCTAAGTCCTCTCCACATCAGAGTTTCATTAAAGTCATGGCTGCAAATACAATGATATCTCACTGACAACAAAATAAGATTAAGTATGAAAGAAACTGTGTCATTTATACCAAATTGCTGAAAGAGTTAAAAGTTTCAAGGTTTGACCAATGGAAAAGACCACTATCAAATTCCACACATATTTTTTACATCATCTTTATGCAGCAAGGTCAAACAAGTAGGGGAAAAAATCTCATCTTCAATTTTCTCTACCCTTAGGTAATAATACACGGAGAACTCATTTACCCTGATTGATCTTCCTGGGCATAAGAGACCTCTCTGACTTAAATCCCATCTGAAAACTATCTTTTCTCTCTTTTTCTTATAGAATGCTAATAATTTCTCTCTCCCCTCCCCCCTCCAAAGGATAAACAACCTAACTGTGACCTGATAATATGTTTTTCTTGACTGTTTGGCTTCCCTTCAAAACCTATTAATGGGTTTTTTTAGTGGGAGAAGATGTGTTAAAACCTGTTTATTGTGTAGCTAGGAGTATTTATTCATGTTTTAAATCTGCGTGGCTTAGTTCCATGCACTAGAAAAAAACAGAAAGAAAGAAAAAGAAGAATTCGGTAAATGGTGGTAATGACCATGATTTTTACATATCATTATTAGACGTGTTAAAACTGTGTGAAAAGCTTGACAAACCTAAATGAAACCGAGCAAAGTCAAAGCTGAAATAAAATGTAGATATTCAGAATCCTTTGGCTTAGATTTTTTTTAAAAATGCTCAAAACAAAAGAGTTTAAATAATTAACTTAGAAAGAAAACAAACCAATCCTTTTGGATTTTCAGCAGGTGACAAAGTTCCCAACGCTCACATTTTGTCCCTGGCTTACGTGCTGGTTTACCATGTTGCTTACGAAAATTGCTTAACCTTTTATTCTAAGAAAATGAAGTAAAAATTACTCCTACCTGCCTACCTAAACCACGAGTGATGTGGAGCCAAAAACTGAAACTTGCTAAGGACTTGAGGGCACACTGACTCTATGGGAAAAGACTAGAAAATGAATCTGGGTATTATTTAATTGACATTAAAATGTAGTAGTGGCTGCAAGCACCTACCATCCAGATGTTACCACTGCTGACTGCCATTGACCTCACGATTACCAAGTGCTGTCTGGGCCTGGGATAACGACATAGGTGCATGGTTCTGATGATAAGACTTTATCCTAAAACGATGTTAATACTTAAAATATCTTTCAAACATATTTCTAGATTTGCTTCAAGAATAGAAAACAAATTAAGAGATTCCTTCAAGTCCACACTAATAATAGAGGATCAATTAAATGTACTTTTTTAGCTTTTCACTCAATCTCTCTGTCCCAAGTTTTCCAATATTTGTTCCATCCCCAATAAAAAAAGGTAAGTTGTCTACACTGGATGATTTGGCACCTATTTCAGGTGTTCTCTGACTTGGGAATGACACTTACAGACTAAGCTATATATAAAAATTGTAGCTTCGTTGTTGCAGACAAGTCTAACACACGGGTGCCGGGGTTCCACCCTTACTCTAAAGTATGCCGCTAACTGTTCCGGGACTCACTTTTATTGTTTGAGCTGTTGGGACAAAGGGGACACTTTGCCCTCAGAAGCTCCCCAGAATAATCAACTTTCCATAAAGCAGATTAATAAGAGAAAAGCCATATAAACGTTATTATTATAAGCATATGGGGAGAATCACAGAGCGATTGCCCCATATTCTAATGAGACCCAGATACTTACATATCCCCATTTCAGAGGGGAGGAAGGAGTTCAGAAATCTAGGCAATTCTGTTGAGAGGCAACAAGTGGTTACCAGGGAGGACGGACGGATACTTGGGAGAATGAATGGATGGGGAATCAGGTTGACTGATCATGTTTCTCTTTCACTAAAGAGACAGGCATTATTTTGAAAATGGTTGTGCCACTGGTGGTTGCATCTTGATCTTTTTTTCCTTCAGTAAATATGAGATAACAGGAAGAGGAAGGAACGATGATTGTCCTTGATGGGTCCCTCTGGTCTTTATGGAGATAGAGAAAGAAAACCCCATCCAAGCCCGCTGCTCGCTAAGGGCCTTTGATTCAAAATACTCCTTAAACCAGTGGTTCTCAACCTGTGGGTTGCCACCCACAGGAACTGTATTAAAGGGCCGCAGCATTAGGAAGGTTGAGAACCACTGCTTTAAACCAAGGAGTCATATTTGGCGGTGAAATATCCTGCATCCCTTCTGTGTAAAAAGGGAATTAAATTGGGCTGGAATTTTGAAAATTATTTTTTAAGATATGCTAATAAGCATTCCTGGGGTTGGGGGGGGAAGTGGGGGAGAAGGAATTTTTCTAAGGCAAATTTGTGAAGTCACATGTGCTATTTACTCCCCCCCTTGGGGCTTCACAGTGTATTTCCAGATGTTAAAGAAGTCATAAAGAAAAGAACCGATTCAACTTTGCTTAGAAAAAGTTTCTAAACTCATTTCATACCCCCAAAAAAACATTTTTCCAGGAATACCTATTAATAGCATATAACACTCGTTCTCAGAAACAGTGTGAAGAAGTGAGGTGCCAGAGCATAGAAACGAGGCCAAAAAAGTAAATTTATTTCTACCTTTAAAAGACTTCCACAGTAGAAGATTGTTCAACAATAATTGGGCAAGTACCTTGAGTTCGGTATGCTCTAATACCAACAACCTCTTCTTCATATCTGATTTAACTCGCCATATGCATTGAGATATGTAATTTTCTCTTTCTGTTCTAGATTAGCAGAATTTATAACAAATAAAGTTGAAATGCAATAGAATTGACAGAAAATCATGCCAAGTACTGGAGTTCAGTCTTGAGGTAGGAACGTATCTGATGTTAGCCCTGCATGGTTGGGTTATGCCTGAATGTCCACCTGACCAATTTCTTCCCCCTTTGCTCTTTCTCTCTCTCTCCGATCTCGTAATGATCAAGGGGGCATTGCTTTCCTTCCCCGGTCAGACTATCCACACAGATAAGCAAATTAAAGCCTCAGAAGTGTTCTAGCTTTAAGTACAAGAGCCACAGATATTTACGTGCATGATTGCAGAATGACATCTTCAGCTCCCAAGGAGAGGAAACTGGGCTGGGGAAGGGATGGTGGAGAGGAAAGAAGTAAAAGGAACAGGAGCTCATGGACACGGAAAAGGAGAGGCCAACGTCTCAGAACCAGGGCAGAGTGACGGGGACACAGGGCCTTGAATGTGCACCGTGCACTCTCACAACCAGGAGTCCTGGGGGCTTGAGATTTCTCCCGAGCAGAGGGTGGACCATTTGGACACCTTGTACAGAGAGGCAAACATGAATGGATGCTTGGTCTTCAAAGCAGGTGGACTACACCTAACCACTGGGCGCTTCCCCTGGATCCAGAGCAATGGTTCACGTCTCCTTTCTGTACTTCTGTATACTAAGAGAACCTGTCCTCCCTGAGATGCTTTTCTCATCTGACTGAAGATCACATAGGCCTCCTTATCTTACATAAGAACCTGAGTGCTCTTTCAATGCTGTTGTTTACGGTCCAGAAGTATATCATCTAATTTAAGTATTGAGCGAATCCATGCTATTTAAATATATTGAAATTTTTGTATTTGATTCTCTGTCACTATAGTGTGTGTTACACGTCTATTTCAATGCCTACAGAGTCCAAAGGGGAGAGTCTTTTAACATGATGGTCAGATGAAGGAAGACCCCCGAGGACTCAAGGATGGGGGAAATCATATGAACAGATAAATCATCCCCCAGTTGGAATCAGCAAAAGAGATCTCTTGGACATTGCCACAGTACTGGGCTTGACTTTCTGTCATCAATTCTGTTTTACAGAATTTTGTAGGGGCAGAGCTTAACGTGTAGACTTTGTTCAGTACAGATGAGAGTAATTTCTCTTCAATGAAAAAGTGCCCTAAATGTTACAGTTCATGAGACCATCGGGGAATAACCAGTTTTCTATCCAATCCAGCAATCTTAGCTTAACATTACTTTTCAAATGTTCTTTGAATTAGTCTTGACATCTTATTGATTCCTTCATTAAGTGCTGAGTTAAAACAAAATCGTGATGTACGTTCATTTGTATGAGAGTCACGATTTTACCAGAGTGCAATTCTACTTTGTCAGAGTTGTTTTCCACTTTCTTTCCTCTCATCATTTTTTTTTTTTTGAGACAGTCTCACTGAGTCACCCTCGGTAGAGTGCTGTCACATCACAGCTCACAGCAACCTCAAACTCTGGGGCTTAAGTGATTTTCTTGCCTCGACCTCCCAAGTACCCAGACTGGTGATTTTTTGTTGCAGTTGTTATCATTTGAACCCAGGTCAGGTTTGAACCCGCCAGTCCTGGTTTATGTGACTGGTGCCATAACCACTGTGCTACAGGCACAGAGATTTTTCTTTTTTTGAGACAGTCTCAAGACAGTCTCATTGTCACCCTTGCTAGAGTGCTGTAGTGTCAGAGCTCACAGCAACTTCTAACTCTCGGGTTCAAGCAATTCTCTTCCCTCAGCCTCGCAAGTAGCTGGGACTACAGGCATCCAACAGAACCCCTTGCTATTTTTGTTCTTGCTATTGTTGTTGTTTAGCAGGCCCTGGCCGGATTCAAACCCACCAGGCCTGGTATGTGTGGCTGGCTCCATAACCACTGAGCTACAGGTGCCAAGCCCCCCTCATCATTTTTACATAAAAGAAAGTGGATTAAAATAAAAATAAAGTGCATGTTGAAGTGAGCAAACAGTGACAACAGAGAAGGATAATGTCAACCTTCTTGCCTCAGGACTGGGGAGAAAGGCGTCACTTCCCCATCATCCCACAGAACCTGTCTTGGGGACCATGATGTGAGGCCAGTCAGTTGCACCTGCATCTAACTCACAACAGCCTGCACTAGGAGCTGTATGCTCCGCAGGCCCCGTCTTAAGATTCTAATAAATATCTTTGAACTTGCCTTTCATAAGTGAAGTAAGTTGGAAGAATGGGGCACGTGTCAGGGCTGAGGGGCCGTGGCTCTGTGACTCACATTCAGTCCCTCTATCATCATCGCCTCGAGTTGCTGAAACTCCAGAGGGGATTCAGGCTGGGTGTAGCTGCCTCACAAAGGTCCAGATATTGAGACAACGAGGATTGCTGAGGATTAAAGGAACTTTTAATACCACAGCTGCCTTATTGGGAGAACAAGAACAGCTGCCTCGATTCTGTCTATCTGACAAATGGAGACCCTGGGCTTTTAAAGACAGGGCTGCGTGCCTTCAGGCAGGCCACAGTGTAGCTAACAAGGGGCTACTTGGCACACTGGGGGCAGGTTGTGGGAACTGATGAACCTTGGCATCAGGAGCTCTGCTCAGGGGACTTCGGAATCTCAACTCCTTTGTCTTACAGACTACCCACCATTTCCGATAAACAGCTCAGAAGGTCAAGTAGTTAAGGGAGGGGATTAAATAGGGGTCATTGAAATTTTTTCAGTTGGTGGGCCAGGGACACTCCTTCTATCTCCAGGAAAAGCTCTCAGTTACCTCCCTCCCCTATCCCTCACCCAGTGACTACAAGGGTCTAGTGTGAACACAGGGAGAGTGGGGGTTGGTACATGTGCACCATGTGCTAACCCCGGGCAGGTCTCAGATGCCCGTGAGGGCCTGCACTCACCCTGGGAGTATCCCCTGCCCCAGAAAGCATGGCATTAAACAGCAAATAAAAAACATGAGCACTGCCATCAGATGGTAGAGTAAGAGAGAGGAAGCAACTATAACAAGAGGGAACAAACTGTTTTTCTGCTTTTAGAACTAGGGACTCCTCATTTTCATCTTGAACTGGACCCCACATATTATGGGCTGGTCCCTGAGGGGTGAGGAGGGGGGATTCTCAACGTCCCATTGATTGGTGTCCAATCCTCACATACCTGGACTGGCCATAGCAAATACACCAAGCCAATTGGTCATCGGTCTTCAAATCTTTGCTTTAGCTTCAAATGTTTGTTTTACTTTTATCCTAATGACATATCCTCAGAGAACAAAATAAATCCTAATAGGACTGCCTGAGGTTATTAAGGACCGTATAATAATTACAGAGAGTATACAGGATATTTACCACACTCTTTTAGTTCATCTACAGAAATCTATTAGGGTATTCTCTTTGCCTAGAATTTACACATTGAAAATGAAATAAAAATTGTTCATGCTTTCCTTTAAACTCAAACTCTTAAAAGTCAGGCTAGAAATACCTTAAATTTGTTTTTTCTGAGATTTTCACTGATGTTTTCATCTGTATTGATTTTGCCTTATAAAATTGTCCTTAAACAAAGAAACATCCATCTGCAGGTCAGTTCAGCAAGCACATAAAAAAACCCACTATGCTTTGCTAGCCAGTTTGCAAGGCATAAAAATAGTGCTATACTCAAGAAGTTTAAGGGGGATGAGTCCCAGAGTGTACGTGCTAAAGCATATGGATGTTCTATTGAACAATATATCACTGTGAGACCCCTCAGCAGAGGACAACATAAACAGACATTTAAGTGGAATACATCACATCGTATGCCTTCATAGCAAGCTCCATTTTTATGCAAGATTATTACACCATTAGGTAAACATACACATTACTTGCATATAACTGAGAGTGCATTTAATATAAGATACACCCAGTTTTCATGCACTGCTACCAAATTCTTCCTCTTTGGATTTGCATTACTGACTGGAACTCCTAAAACTGCTAAGTAAGGGAAAAAATCCAATGAAATTTTTGAACAGCCCAGCGCGGCTGACTGGAGACTTAATAGTGGGGAACGTCCTCCTTTTTGAGCCTGTCTTGGGGAGCTTTTTACTGAAAAGAAGAGTGAAATTTATCAGGGGTCATCAGGCAGGAGAGATTTTTATTAGAGTTTTGAGAAACCTCTGAAATCTTCTGCCTTCACCTTTCCAGGCTTGTAGAACAGAGGACGGCAGATCTCATAGCTAATATTCAAACTGCAATCGGACCGCACGGATATGAGAAATCAACTTGACATCGAAGGTTATCCATCTTCCACACTTGCTTTTCCTGCTTGAATCTCAATTCCAAAGCTGCTTTTGTATTTTAGTTCAGTTTTTGGAATAAGGAAAAAAAAGTGCTGCTGCCTCTACCCTGGATTCTCCCCCTAACTGCTGGATGCAGCTGCAAATCCAGCTGGGATTCTTTTGTTGCGTCTCGGATGTAGACACATCAGCCCAGAAGTAAGCCTACAAAAACAAAGAATTCCATTTGTCCTTGAAAATAGTACGGTGTACGTTACCACATCTCCATTTTCAAATAAAACTCTATTCTAATCTTTGCATCATCCTGTCTTTCTGACATATCGGAGTCTTTTTTAGAGATGACTCCTAGAAAAAAAAAAAAAAAAAAGCGAAGGAATGTCAAACTAAAATAGTCCCAAATAGCTCGTATAAATACAGAAGAAAAAAAATTTTAAAGGCCTGTTAGCAAGGTCTTTGTTGATTATACGTAGTGAAAGCACAATCAAAAGTGGATCATAATGTGGTGGTAATTCCGGTGGCACTTGGGGCAGGGCAATCTTAAATAACTTAAAACGGAACTACAGAAGCCAACCTTACCAAACACTGTGGAGGAATGTGGGTGGAGTAATTCAGAGTCTGCTGCTTACAAGCTATGTGACCGAGATAAGTCTCTTCTCTCAAAATGTCAATTTCTGGCCTATAACATGAAAAAGAGACACCAATAGTAACTGAGCCTGGTCCCCAGAGCTCTACAGGCTGAAATGAAATGACACGTATGGAAATGCTTTAAATTTCAAAGCGCCATACAAACGCGAGGACGTTTTATTATATAAGCACAGAATGTTGATAGGAGAGAGTGTGAAGGCTTTTTTGGATTTGAACAAGCAGCTTCTGTACTGCCCATGGGGATTAATTACAGACTTCCTGCGTTTCCAAAATATTCACAGATTTATTTAAATAGTGTGATTCAGAATTGACTGAAACATGATGACTTGATCAGAAGTCAAAAAAAAAAATTCTCCAGCCTTGCTGATACTCAGTTGTGTCAGGCTCACATCCACGCTTGTGATGAAAAGGTTCAGAGAGAGATCAATTCCTGCGTTCACTGGGTAGCGCCGCCAACAGCATCGACTCTCTGCCTCTTTCTCTCCTCCGGGCATATCACAATATGTGGCTGTATGAGAGTTGTAAAAACCTGCTCTCTTGTCCTTTAATACCATCTGGGCTACTTCTGTATAGTCGTCTCCTTTTACCCAGAGCTTCTTTTTCCAAAGTTGCATTTACCAGCAGTCAATTAGTTTGAATATATTAAATGGAACATTCCAGAAATAAACAATTGGTAACTTATAAATTGTGCAGTTCTGAATCACATGATAAAAACCTCATACTGAAATAACTTAGGGGACCTGGAAAAATAGACTCGGACCCCCACTTAGGTTAATTAATTGGTAATTTATTTTACCTGCTGCGGGGGCTGCTGCTCCGAGAGGCAGTCAGCAGCCCAGGTGTGAGGGTGAGTTACCTTTTATAGGCTTTGTGTAAGCATATTACAGAAGTGAAAGGTGGCTGGTTAAGGGGGGTCACAACTCAGGTAGTCATAGATACAGCAATGGAACGATAATTAATACAGTTTCAGTTGACAATGGATACATTTTACATTACAATGGTTATGGTTATACAACAGTAATTAATCAAGTCTCAGTGAGTTTTCCACCCTTGTTCATCTACTGAGAACTTGGGGGTTTTGTGAAACTTGGGACTTTTTTCCTTGTACCTGAAGCTTGTTCTTGGCAACTCTAGGAGGAAGAAGGGGGCCTGGGAACGTGTTCTCCGCCACCCTGGGGGGAGGAGGGACTTGCTTTGTTCCTGGAGTTGACTCTGGGGGAGAAGGGAGGAGGAGGGAAATGGGCTGGAGAGGGTGGGGGGAACAAGTGAGGGCTGGGAACAGGAGTGGGCAGGGGAAAGAGGGCTGGGTTACAACAATACTATGCCACTGTGTCCCATCTGGGATGTTGACCTATACCTTTGTTCAACGTATCCACATTAGATATAAGATCCCTGTTTTTCAGCCACTTAGTAGCCATCTTGGTTAGTAAATTAATAGAGACAGTATCACAGTGTTTGCTTTCAAATAACCCTTATTTTATTGAATAATGGCTGCAAAGCTCAAGAGTGGTGGTGCTAGCTATTGTTATAATTGTTCTGTCTTATTACTACATATTATTTTTTTTTTTGGAGATGGAGCCTCAAGCTATCCCCCTGGGTAGAGTGCCATGGCATCACAGCTCATAGCAACCTCCAACTCCTGGGCTCAAGTGAGTCTCCTGCCTCAGCCTCCCAAGTAGCTGGGACCACAGGTGCCCGCCACAATGCCTGGCCATTTTTTGGTTGCAGCCATCAGTGTTGTTTGGCGAGCCCAGGCTGGGGATTCGAACCCGCCACCTTAGGTGTACGTGGCTGGCACCTTAGCCAATTGAGCCACAGGGGCCGAGCCACTACATATTATTGTTAATCGCTCACTGTGCCTGACTTCACACATTAAACTTAATCATAAGTATGTGTGTGGAGAGGAAAAAAAACAGTATATATAGGGTTCAGCAAGGTCTGCAGTTTCAAGCATCCACTGGGGGTCTTACAATGTAACCCTCACAGGTAAAGAAAGAGCCATTGTATCTTGCCAGATAAATACTCATAAAAATAGCTCTCATCATTGACTATTTCTGCTGTCCTAAACACTCTATGCATTATCTCAGTCAGTCCTCGTGACAATGCTAGCAGATTCAAGGCATAGTTATTTCTAGTGCTGAAATGCCATATTATGGCACAGAGAGGTTAAACAAGTGACCCACAGTCACGCCAGTGGTAAAGGCAGATTTACATCTCAGGGAGGCTGCTCGGCCTCTGCTCTAAACTCTCACCCTTTACTGCATCCTATGGAATGTTCCACGGAAACAGCTCTTACTCTGTTGCTATGTTTGGGGCAGCTACCACTTTTTGTCATACTATGCTTCAGAGAGGATGCTATCTCCTTAGTTGATGTAGATTTTTAAAGCAGGCACTGCAGCCCCCTATATTATAAAATAAGGAGACTAAGGTTAAACAGCTTGTCCAAGGTCACAGAAAAGGTGGCATAAGTAGCATAGCAGAAATGTTAACCCAAATCTGTTTGAATCCTGCAGCCCAAGTTCTATCAACAACTTCATGACCTTTGCACATGGTACCCCTTATATTTTCTGTTGCAGGCACCGTCTTCTGGTTCTAACCTACTCCTTCTTTCTAGCTCCTGGTTATAAGAACCAGGTACCATGTGCAAGCAGGTTCTTGCACATGGTACCCCTTATATTTTCTGTTGCAGGCACCGTCTTCTGGTTCTAACCTACTCCTTCTTTCTAGCTGCCTTCCCAGATCTTCTGAGCACTTGGTCTAAAAGCCCAGCTTATGGTGCTATTTATATTTTTATTGAAATCAGGCAAATCAACCCAACTGACAGAGCCACATTTTTGGCGCAACAGAAATGACTTATGCAAGAGACAGAATTGGAATGAATAGAGCTCTTTACTCCTGAACGGTTGTGCATACATTGCTTTGCAGACCCATTACATTACCAGCTGAATCTCACCAGAGAAAGAAGGACAATTCGATACCTGAGTGCTTGTTGAAAGCGTTAGCTTTCCCCTGCTCGTGAAAAATTAAAAGCATTTAGCATTTGCGACATGTTCTGTTAAAAGTTAAAACAAACCACTTAAAAATAAAAAGTGCGGCACTGCACAAATGTTACCTACGAGATTGGAAAAGCAGGAGCAGAGCGTTCTATATTGTAGCCCACTGGCACCGTGTTATCTTTTCTTCTGCCAGGTGCTACAAGAAAGATTGGAAAAGGACAGAATCCCTGCCTCCAGGGCTCCTGAGGAACAAAGCTTATCAACAGTAGGCTATCTTATACAAAGTAAAAATCCTACCCTATACACAGTAAACACGCAAATAGAAAGGCTCTTTGGGGGGAAAAACATCCTGCTAGCACAGGGAAGGTGGAATGTTAAGCATATATCCCAAAGCCATTTTTAAAAATAGCTAACTTAATCTCTGTGGCCTCAGGTACTTCCTTTTAGAGGAATCAAAGAGCAAGTATAAGTATAAACTGGCTTATTCTAATAGGAAGAGTCCACGAAGCTAAACTCAGCAAACATGCAAATTATTCGCCACAGTGGAAAAATTGCTTTTTGTTTTGGAAACCGGGCAGTATCTGTTGGCATGCTATGACAGTAACAGCCTCACCTTCCTGGCTCGGCTTTCCTTTGTCTATGGCTGTGTCTACTGTAGCCTGAAATTGTCACTTGACTTGGCTAACTGCTAAATCACAAGCAGTAAAGGAGCTGGTTGTTGTTTTAATCGCACTAACAAAAGGAGAGGAACGAGGAGGGAAATTCATCTTTCACTCTGTTTGTCTTACATTTTTGGATCCGGTATTCTGATTTATAGTGTGATTTATGCCGCTTCGAGACTCAGAGCTAAGTTACAAAGTCAGTTTTCAGCTTCAACAGATCCTCTCTGGGTCCTGCTGTGTTTCCCTTCATGGCAGAGACTGGTGGCTTCCATCTGTAAGGAAATATGGGAATCACCACGGGGTGAGAGATCAGCGAAAGAGACCTGCAGTTTGGCAATTCCTTTCCCTTTTGTGTGGGTGACCAGTTTTTTTCTTTCCAACACTGAGGATGGAAATCAGCGAGCAATTTAGGAAGAAATCTCATTTTATTGTGAGACTAAACGATTAATCATGTCATTTTTATATGCATACACTTGAAAGCAAAATGCTATTGTTTGATGTAAATTGAACAGTAGGCTCTAAGATCCGAACTAATCTTGCTTAGATACGTACCTAAAGAAACAGTTGGTGGGCAGCGCCTGTGGCTCAAAGGAGTAGGGCGCCAGCCCCATATACCGGAGGTGGCAGGTTCAAACCCGGCCCTGGCCAAAAAAAAACTGCAAAAAAAAAAAAGAAAGAAAGAAAAAGAAACAGTTGCTTTCTTGAGCTGTTGACTTAGACAATATCCTTTACCCTCTTGTTCTAAGTATGTAAACATAAGTTCATCCTCGCTAGCAGAGAGTCCACTGAGAATACATAAGTATCTCAGTTTTACTTGAAATTAAAATGGGGGAGGGAATCAAACTTCTATTGAAAAAAAAAAGAAAAACTAAGAGTTATTGTTCTTTATACTGGCCCAAAGGTAAAATGATATTCTCTTTATATTCTGTTTCTCTACACTGGATTTAATCTTCCTTCCACTGGGCAGAGTAACACAAACAGTAATAACTTACTGCCATCTACAGATGGAAGAGAAGCCTTTGAAATGTCTGCTAGCAGCAAGAAAAATGAACCAGGAGTTCACACCAAAGACCTACAGGTCAAAGAACGTAGATCTTATAGGTGCTGAATGGGAGAAATGGATGTTTTCCTACCACCAGTCATTAGACTGTGCTTGTAGTTCATGCCATTCAAGTGAAATTAAAACTATCAGAAAAGCATATTCTCCAATGGGATAGTCAAGTCGTTTCTTCTCATGAACGGTTCTTCTTTGTGGCAGTGAGTCGTCTGTTACCACTATTTAAGTTTTAAGGAGACTTTAAAAACAAAAAAGAAAGAAAGAGACCATAGTCAGCGACAAGTCTTGTTCCTGCCAACGTTGGCAATAAGCTGTCACTTCCCCCAGAGCTGGTAATGTGGCCTCTTGGCCCCGTGCACGAGCCACACCGGGATGGTAAAGCGAGGCCATTTTTGTTGTATTTCCTGAAGCCACATAATAGCAACTTACCTTGGTTCACGTGTGAAAAGTCTCAGACCCCCTTCCCCATTTCTCAGTGTGCAATTAAATGGACATTTCTTTTCTCCTTGTATGTCTGTTGTGTGAACGATCATCGGAGCCTTCCACTAGTCCTAAGCTTCTGCTGGTGGACAGTTTGGACTTCACGTTGACAGCTGCTGACGGATGAGAGTGGTGGCTGCTAAAGATTGGGGTGGGTGTGGCTGTTTCTTAAAATAAGACAATAATTTGCTACATCTATTGTCTCTTCCATTTATGAAGGATTATAAGCATGTGATGCTGTTTGATATATGTTTACCCATAATAGAACTTTTTTCTTTTCATTTTTTTTCTTTTTTTTTTTGAGATAGAATCTCACTATGTCACCCTGGGTAGAGTGTCGTGGTGTCACAGCTCACAGCAACCTCAAGCTCTTGGGTTTAAGTGATTCTCTTGCCTCAGCCTCCCGAGTAGCTGGCACTACAGGCACCTGATACTTTTTTTTGGTTGGAGTTGTCATTGTTTGGTGGGTCAGGATGGATTCAAACCCGCCAGCTCCTATGTGGCTGGCGCCCTAGCCACTGAGCTACAAGAGCCGAGCCTAGAACTTCTTTCAAAAGTGGAGTCAATTGTCTTAAGCCCTTCCATTGCTTTATCAATGAAGTTTATATAATACTTTAAATCTTTTGTTGTCATTACAACAAGCTTCGTGGCCTTTGCGACACAAGTAGATTCCTTATCAAGAAACCAATCTCTTTGTTCATCCATTAGCGGCAACTCCTCATGCATTCAGATTTGATCAGGAGAGTCAGTAATTCAGTCACATCTTGAGACTCCACTTGTAATTCTAGTTCTCTTGCTATTTTTAACACATCTGCAGCTACTTCCTCCACTGAAGTCTTGAATCCCTCAAAGTCAACTTCTTTCAAACTCTTGTTGATGTTAATATTTTCACCCCCTTCCATGAATTACAAAGCTTTCCTAATGGTATCTACATTGATGAATCCTTTCCAGGTTTTCTATTTAATTTGTCCACATCCATCAAAGAAATCACCATCTATGGAAGCTATAGCTTTACAAAATGTGTTTCTTAAATATTAATACTTGAAAGACAATTACTCCCTGATCCGTGGGTTGCAGAATGGGTGTTGTATTAGCAGGTGTGAAAACAGTAATCGCTCTGTGCATCTCCATCAGAGCACTCGGTGACCAGGTGCATTGTCAACGAGCAGTAATGCTGTGAAAAGAACCTTTTCTTCCTGTGCAGTATGATTAAAATTTCTAGGAAACCATACTGGGAACAGATCTGCTGTCATCCAGGGTTTGTTCCATTTATAAAGCACAGAGAGAGTGAAGTCAATATAATTCTTAAGGCCCTAGGATTTTCAAGTGGTAAATGCATCTTGGGCTTCAGCTTAGTCACCAGACACATTAGCCCCTAACAGAGTGTCAGTCGGTCCTATGAAGGTTTGAAGTCGGGCATTGACTTCACTCTGGCTGTGAAATTCTAGATGGCATCTTCTTCCAACACATAGTTGTTTTGTCTACATTAAAAAGCCGTTGCTTAAGAATAGCCACCTCCATCAGTGATCTCGCTAGATTTCCTGGATAATTTGCTGTAGCTTCTCCATCAGCATTTGCTGCTTCAACTTGCATTTTTGTCATGAAGATGGGATTAGGTTTCTGCATGAATTTTGAAGGAGACACAACATTCAAATTATAGCAAACCCCACCTCTGACATGGTGCCCTCAAAGAATCCCTCAGCACTCAATGGCTATCCAGTGACTGAATAAATGAATGGATTATGTTGGGTGATTATCACCATAGATCATATGCATTTTTGTGTAAATATAATAGTTATAGTCTATGCTCATGGACTGTGTCATTAGATGTACAAACATCCTGAAACCTCCTGTCCTTGGCATAAGGAGAAACAAACCAGAGGATAAGCATGGGTCAATTCGAAGTCTTTGCTAATTAAAAATCAACCCAAAATTATGCCTCTCTGTGAATTACACTGAATTGTTTCTCCATATGCCATACTATAATTATGGAAAATGTAAGTTGTGGATGTAACAGCTTTCAATCGACTTTATTTCTTTACCAAAAGGAATTTTTGATGGAATGTTTAAGTATCAACTCTAGTTTTATATACTTATTTTGTTGTTAGCTCATCTATTTTGTATCAGAAAAAGCAATACTCCGGAGTTGCTAGTTGCTTTTCTTCCAGAAATTATCACCACTTGTAGATATACCTTCTACTTTTTACACACATAAAAAAATTATTTAATATCATACAGAATGATGATGGTTAGATTATACCTTGGAGAAAGCACTTAAGAATATTGTTTAAGTGGAAACATAATACTCACAGTATGCACACAAGATTTTTCTGTAATTTTTTGGCATTTTTAGCATAAACAATTTGTCAAATGTAGAGCTTGAATAAAGAATTTTAATTCACTGCACCTCAAGAAATAACTTCTTGCTTGCATGCAATCTGCATCCCGTCAGCAAACGTTCATTGAGGTCCTCCTATTTAATGGAAGAAAAATACAATTAACCCTCATTACTGGTGGATTCCCTATTTACGAATATTCTGCTCACTAAAATTTATTTGTAACCCCAAAGTCAATACTGGCAGCATTTTTGCAATCATTTGAGGTCGTTCGTAAATACAGGTGGGGTGAAAAGTTTGGTTCACCTAAGATGCAAGCTCCCAGCCAAGGCCAGACAAGGTGACCCTCTGCCATCTTGCTCCAGCTCTCCTGCTGTAAGCAAATCTCCTTTCTGAGGTCTGTTTAGTTAAGCCACATTTTTCTTTTACTTTTTTTTCCTTTTTATTAGTAATTTCACTGTTTAAAAGTGGCCTACAAGTATAGCACTGATGTGCTGTCTAGCATTTCTAAATGCAGGGCGATGATGATGGGCCTTACAAAGAAAATTCACCTGTTAAACATGCCTCGATTCAGGCGTGAGTTATAATGCTGTTGGCTACAAGTCCAGTGTTAATCGATCAACAACATGGCACATCCAGAAAAAGAGAGGGTAAATTCATCAATCTGTACATGAGGCCACTCCAGAAAATGCCAAAGTAACATTTATGGAAAAGATGAGAAGTGGCTCAGGTGGTGGATTCAGGAGATGACGATCAGTTCCAAAAGGTGTGTTGGAGGGCATCATTATAAGGCTGTAAGCCAAAAAAAATTAGTCACAGTATCTAGGGTCAGGGAAATTTTAAACTTTTCGCCCAGTGCTGGCTAGCTTTCACATTTAAAAAGGCAATACACATGAAAAATGTTAAACTCACAGGCAAGACTGGCTTTTAGACCAAGAAGCTTTGGAAGATGGATGTTATTTAGCTTGATTTCTTCATTCCACAATGTATACGTGTATCAAAATATCACTTTGTACCCACAAATGTATACAATTAGCATTTTCCAATTAAAAATGAAATACATACAAAAAAAGAATTTTTCTTTTTTTGAGACAAAGTCTCAGTTGCCCATGGTAGAGTGCCATAGGGTCGCAGCTCACAGCAACCTCAAATTCTTGAGTTCAAATGATCCTCTTGCCTCAGTTTTTCATTTTTAGTAGAGATGGGGACTCTCTTGCTCAGGCCGGTCTCGAACTTCTGAGCTCAAGCAATCCTCCTGCCTTGGCCTCCCAGAATCCTGGGATTACAGGCGTGAGCCACCACACCTGTCTAAGAAAAACAATGTTTAAGAAACCCAGCAAGTATTATACAGGAAAAAGGTTAGGTGGAAAACCAGGTTTTCAACACTGATGAGGTTCCTTTTATAAGGACATTAACAAATGAACCTGCAGGACATCTTAGTCGATAATAATGTAGGAACGAGAGGTTTGCAGGAACCTATCCCCGTATTTCTCCTAGGAATATTTACTATTTGTGCCAACTTTATAGAACATAACTCCCAGGAGTGAAAAAATGAGAATAACTGTATGTCTCTTACCCCAAGGAGGTCACAGTCTAATGGCTGAGAGGCATATCAGCAGACAGTTATCCAAACGTCACCTAGTATGCACACAATATATATGTGTTGAATAAATTAATAAATGAGCAAATAAAAAGGACAATGAAAGAAATATGTATAAGATACAGGCAACAGAAGGCACCAAACCTAAGAACGATACTAAGAATATTTTCCTAGAGGAAGGCGCCAATGAATTAAATATTTACATATATGTTATATATTTTTACATATATATTTACATATATACATGAGTGTATATTTACCCAGGCAAAGAGAGGAGCTACATGTACAGAAGGATGGAAGGAAGATAAACTAGAAACTTTTGAAAAATTCCAAGGAAATCAGTGCGCACTTGTAGGGAAGGGGCATGAGTTAAAATGGGCAATGAGTCCGGGGCCAGACTAGTGAGTTTAAAGTTGATGCTAATGGTAATTAAGAATAATGGAGTATTGGCTCGGCGCCTGTGGCTCAATCGGCTAAGGCGCCAGCCATGTACACCTAAGGTGGCGGGTTTGAATCCCCAGCCCAGCCCGCCAAACAACAATGATGGCTGCAACCAAAAAATGGCCGGGCATTGTGGCGGGCGCCTGTGGTCCCAGCTACTTGGGAGGCAGAGGCAGGAGACTCGCTTAAGCCCAGGAATTGGAGGTTGCTGTGAGCTGTGATGCCATGGCACTCTACCCAGGGGGATAGCTTGAGGCTCCATCTCAAAAAAAAAAGAATAATGGAGTATCTGAAGCTTAGACACTTCTCTCCCCTCATCCGTTCTCCTTACAGAACCATTTCTACCTGTGTCTGTTTTCAAAAATGTCCACCAATGAGTACTTCACTTTCTGCATCAATTCTATTTTCTTTTAGTCTTTGAACCATATCAAATCTTCACGAGGAGCATCATTTAAAATATATTTTGTACCTAAAAAATATCAAAAGATTTTGACAGGTAGCACACTGTACATCAGATGTATTTTATATATATATAAAAATATCAGAAGATTTTTATAGGTAGCACACCGTAGTAATTGGATAATCCTGAAAGGACAAAAATAATTGGAACACGGGGAATATAAATGCCTCGCACCAGTGGAAGAGATGTCTATGTTGCATACGTTTATGTAATATGTAGACAGTGTATGAATAATTATGGAACATTACCTAAATGCCCAGAATGTTTACCTCCTTAAGCCAGGAAAGAACCTATCCTTCCCACTTGAACATGATGTGCATTTGTCCCTGTTTTGAAACTAAGTTAATAGAATGGTCTTGATTAGAAGCTTGATTCCCCGTTTTGGGGGGGAAAGAAAAAGCAATTTAGGAGAAAGGGAGGAAGGAAGGAAAGAAAAAGAGAGAGAGAGAAATGTTTGTCCCCTAAATTGCAAGAACAGGGCAAGGCTTCCTTTCGAGCTGTCTGATCAGTACCTTGCTGGGGAGCTACCCCCGTGGTGTCTGTCACCAGCCTGCTACTGGAGGCAGGCGTCAGTGTGGCTGACATTGTAAAGGACAGCTGCATGACAGAGGAAGAGGCATTCGTCTCCTATTTCTGAGAGACACAGAAATGGAGGACCGTGTTCCCCTCCAGTGCACAAAAGGCGAAGATAAGTGCACATACTATGAGGAAGCAATTGAGATTGAGAATTCATCTTTGGGGAGAAGAGGGAGGAAAAAGGCACATCCATCTTCACACAATGGCAGCTTCTACAAAGAAATGACGGAGCACAAGTGTTCCATGCAGCCAAGGATGATGAATAATGAAAGGAGAAGCCTGGAAGCTCGAAACCAATAGAAAAGCGAGACCTTTTTCATTTTCTCTTAGTCTCTGGGACGTGCATATGTGTTTAACATGTTTTAATCAAATGCTTGATGCATTTTTTGCACCATTTAGTTCACGGCCTTTTTACTCATGAGTCATTAGTGCCGTGTTTAATACTCCATCTTAATAAAAGCTCAGCAGAACATGGAGCAGTGAAAGCATTTTCAAATGAACTTTCTTCATAAGACGTGGTACTAAAAGAACCTTGCTATACTGGCCTAAATAATGACATTTGTCACAACCCTCTGTATGCAATAGCACTGTTTTCTCAACAGTAATTTAATAGAAAAGAACCACTTAATCAATCTCATGAAACAGAAGAGCTCAGAATAAAGCAGAACCGAGGAAAGCTTTCTGCCAGAGGGCATTTTTCCTGACTAATTGCTTATTGTGCTACTATGATAATATTCCTGCTTGCTACATAAACATTTAACATCTTTGCCACTTACTTCGATGGCACTCAGGAAAGAGTTGATTGCAACGGTAAGAAAAGGCAAGAGTTTAGATCTTTCAGTCACATTAAGCAAATCTCAGAAGGTGTTGGGGCAGAATTCACAGACCGTTCATACGTGTACGCCCATAATAGTGGGCAAATTACAGATTGTTTTTAACTAGAAAAATAACTTGTTTTACAAAGAGTATCCCTTTTTTCTCAAATGGTTCAAAAGAAATATAGCAAAACGTAGGATAATAGCAGTAATTATGTGTCATTTTTAAGGAGCACTCTAAAATAATTTTCTATTTTTAATAAAAATAGCTAATATTTATTGAGCATTTTTTAGTGCTTTTAATATACTCATTTGTTTAATTGTCCGAACAGTCCTAATATAAAAACTGCTTATTATTGCCATTTTTTTTTATTACATCGAAAACTAAGACCCAAGACGATTGACTACTTTTGCGAGTTTCACATTAACTAGAAAATTTGGGAGCTGAGAGTTAAGCGCTGTTTAACTACTGGCAATCTCACAGCTGCTAAAATACGCTAGTTTTATTATGATATTTTGTTGAGATTCAATATATTTTTCTTAAAAAATAGTCTTGCAAACTACCATCACCCTCACCTTTCAAAATAAGAACTTCTAAAATCATGAATTTATATTTCATGATTTTAATAAAATATTACCTTGGGGGCACTCTTGGCACTCCATCACAGACATTTTTATATAGAATTCTTAAAGGTCTGTTGCTTTAAAGTTTCTAAAAAGATATTTTACTCTGAAATCCAGAGACTTCCTTCTACTTCTCTCACACAGTCAAAAAAAGGCATAACACATAAAACTAGACTAGAAAGGGTGTCCCAAAAATCACTCCTAAAGTTGTCATACATAGTGAGAATGGGGAATTATAGCTAAATATATCATTATTTACAAAATATTCATTGAAAACTTTTTTTTTTTTTTTGCAGTTTTTGGCCAGGGCTGGGTTTGAACCCGCCACCCCAGCATATGGGGCCAGTGCCCTACTCCTTGAGCCACAGGCGCCACCCCTTCATTGAAAACTTTTAAAAAGAGCTGGCTAACACATAGAGAATATTTTGTAAATATTTTATAAAATTTTGTAATGAATATTTTGTATATCAAAGTACATTTAACTATAATTTCCCATTTTCCCTATGTACAAGGACTTTAAGGGAGACTTATGGTACACCCTGTATATATGATCCTACATAAAACTCTTTATTCAGTTTAAAATGTTTTACTATGCTTACTGTATCACTGAAGTGATGTTTACTTATATAAACCAGCTCATCTTACTTGATGTGCCAACTCAAAAACAAAGCAAACACACAGACTGTGGCCTAAGACCTTCTAGAAAAAGTAAAGAGAATTTATGAAAAGTGGATGAGATCACCAGAAAGAATGATTTGTACAATTTTTATACTAAAAAAAATCTAAGAGTCATTAATATGAGTTAATACACATAAAAATATTTCAATTGATGGGCCAGGAGCAGTGGCTCACACCTGTAATCCTAGCACTCTGGGAGGCCAAGGCAGATGGACAGCTTGAATTCAGGAGTTCGAGACCAGCCTGGGGAAGAGTAAGACCCCGTCTCTACTAAAAATGAAAAACCTAGGCAAGAGGTTTTCACTTGAGCCTAAGAGTTGAGGTTGCTGTGAGCTATGATGTGTGGCACTCTACCAAGGGTGACAAAGTGAGACTCTGTCTTAAAAATTAAAAAAATATATTTTATTTACTGACAGAAATAGAACTCAATTAATTTTCAATAATATTAACATTTCAATTATTTAGTATGGCAATCAATATAAATAATTTGAACATCTAGTACAGATTTAGAATGTTACATTGAGACATGAAATTGTGCTTAAACCAAATCAATACAATGAAAAATGCTAAGTTGTGTGTAGAATCTTTGAGTAAAAGATTTTCAATAGAAGCCCTCGCCTGAGTCTCTAAGATCTGTGACCAGACCCAACTCTGTCACTTGAGGCTTTGGACAGAAATGTCGGAGCTCTGAGCTTAAGTTTTCAATCACAGCATTAGTAGATAAAATAGCATTTTATGGTCCCTTCCAATCCTGCATTTCTAGGGTTTATCTGTGGTTAAAGTTCATCTTATAAGGGCACACATGAAATTTGCTAGGTGTAGAATATAAATGTCTTCACACAATAACTAAGAAAATTCTGTGAACACTATGTTAACCAGTTTGATATAAAACCAGCACATTGTACCCCAAGATCGCATTAATGTACACAGCTATGATTTAATAAAATAAAAGAGAGAGAGAGAATATTGAGAGGTAGATAGAGCAGCCGATTCAAAGTCAAAGGCTTCAGGTATTTTTCTTAGATCTAGTTCTAAAGGGAATTTGGGGCAAATACTTACAAAGTCATTAAAGAATGATCTAATTAGTATGGTAGCATGAGTGACCAAGGTGGTGTTTACTCATACAAACCAGTTCTCCTTACTTGATGTGTCAATTCAAAAAATTAGTTCAGACAAATACTTTGATAAAATTGAACTGGCAATCACAAGAGTGGAAGTAAACTGGGGCGTAGACAATCTGAGATACGTGTGTCTCACTATGCCTGTCCAGTTTACGTCCACATTTCTTTACACAGGTTCATTCCCTTGGTTTATTGAGTATAAATTTGCACATAACCCAATAATTGCATTTCTTTCTAATGGACAATAAAGTCTATTTGCATGTGCTTTTTGTAGTGGGAGGGAGAAAAATTTAAAGTCAGATGAATTACTATGAATCTTTGGCCCACTAATCTCCCTAAACTTCTAATCTTTCCATAAAACTACCTATCTATATGGTGAAATTGTATGTACTTATTAAGCTGTTAAATAATTAATCAAGAAGGATTTACTTCCATATAACCATAAAAGTCATTGACAATATATTTTTACTAAGATGATTATGCTTTTGACATGTAAATATAGCTCTTTCAAACCCTTATTGTTTTCTTAGAAAATGCTGAGAGAATGGATATAAAGTGTTTTTATCACAAAAATAACTATGTGAGGTAATACTTGTGTTAATTAGCTAGATTTAGTCATTTCACAAGGTATACAGACTTCAAAACATTGTGTTGTGCAGGATAAATACATAGGCGTTTATCTTTCAATTTAAAAAATAAGTATTTTTAAATTTAGCAATGTAAACAAATGAAATTCTTATAAATTAATTAGCAGACCGAAGCATGGTAATCGCTAACCCAGTTTGTAAAATGTACTCACGTTCTGGAGGTCTGAGCTATATTAAAGCGGGAAGTGTTGTTTTTCCCTCTGACTATACATCTGAGGACACATCCCATTTTGCCATCTGTGGCTAAGACCCAGATGCACCGCCTCAAAATTCACTGTAAATTGTTTCCCTTTCAGCTTTTTCTTTTGCCTATTTGTTAAATTAGTCAGGATTATTTCAGCTGTAAGGGACAGAAACTCAACACAAACTAGCTTAAAACAAAAAACAAAGTGATTGTCTCTTATTAGAAAGTCTAAAGCCTCGGGCAGGGTTAGGTCCTCTGCTCTGTGTTACTCTCAGAATTATTCTGCTTTTCTCTTTGACTTTATGTCCAAGCAGCTAGAAGAGAATGTTGTCAGCATTCCCAATAGCTGGTCCTCGTAGCACATGGTCCAGAACAAAGGAAAAGCTGCTCATCTTGCATCCTCTTCCCAAATGGTAAGGAAGCCACTCACTGAATATTGTGATGTCCAGGTAGATGTGATGGACCAGCCTGGGCCTAGAAGTCACATAGAGAGAACTGCCGAGGCAGAAACAACACATGTAGTCCATACATGGACAAAGAGGGATTTGGGGGTGACTACGTGGAGTACACGAAATGCTTCAGAGAAATCAGAACAGTGCCCCCCAAGATCTACCAGGAAAACACACTCTACCCAGATCAGCACAGTATGAACTTAATTTTTTTTTTCCGATCTTAAATTACTTTAAACATTTCTTTAAAGCAAAACACTATTTTGGTCTAATGCATAGTCCTAATTAAATTTGAGCTTTGAAATTGAATTGTTCAAAATCACTTATAATTTGCTTATAGCTTCTTATGAAGAAAAAATAACTTGCTTTAATTCATATTTATAATGCTCAGGTTTACAAACACACAAATGTAAATATACACAGATACCTTCAGATTCCCATGCAGAATCAGGCGAGGCAAAAATATTTTTTGATTCTATTTAATAGCTCTTTAATACAAACTACCTCACTTGGCATTTTTGTCCATGACAAAAATCAAACCAACTCTGTGATTAAAATAATTGTGCCCCAAATGTATGGATAAGGCCATTAGTAGCTACTTAAGTAAATTGAGTTCTATATCATTTCTCCAGAAAATATTTTTATGTGGAGGTAACTCATATTCTGTCTTTCTATTATTTTTGTTAAATGGTTCAAATAATAAATGTGTTCTGACTTTGGGTACTACAGTTGACCCTTGAACAACAGACGGGTTACAGACAACCACCCCCGTGCAATCAAAAATCTGCATACAACTTTTGACTCTCTAAAAATGTAACTATTAATAGCCTACTGCTGACCAAAAACCATAATGATAATATAATCAGTCAATTAACGTGTATTTTGTTATATCTATTATATATGATATTCTTAAATAAAGAAAATGTTGTTAAGAAAATCATAAGAAAGAGAAAATGTATTCATTAATTAATTTCATTTATTAAGTGGAAGTACGGATCTTCATAAAGATCTTCAACCTTGTTACCTTCACATTAAGTAGGCTGAGCAGGAGGAGGAAAGGGAGGGTTTGGTGCTACTGTCTCAGGGGTGGCAGAGGCAGAGAGGGTGACAGGGGCAGAAAGGGAGCAGGAGGGGCAGGTGTGACTTGATGGAACTATACCATAATTCCCGTCTGACGTTTTGCTTTTTCATTTCCCTGAAAATGTTTGTACACAGAACCAATTTGTCTTCCACCATTTGCATTAGTTTCAGTGTTCATATCACAGAAGTGCTCATGTCCAAAAAGAATTAAAACGCAGTCTTGAATAATCAGAGCCCTCTCTCTGCCAGACCTATGTCACTTGGCTTTCAGGCAGTGGTGCTTCTACAGCTCCTTTCCCGTGGTCCGGCCCTGTTTCAGAAGCCGTCATCTCCACCCAGTTGTCTTCTGTTACGTTCTGTGGTGTCGTGTCTGTTAGCTCTCAGATCTCTTCAGGTTCCTATCGTGAAAACTTCGCCACTCATCCTTTTTGCCAGATCCACAATCTCATGATTTCCTCTATTGCCTTTGCTGTAAACCTGTGAAGTCATGCGCATCTAGGCACAGTTTTCTCCAAAAGAAGTTTGATGTTTGAGGCTGGATGGCATTCATGGGTTTTCCTGTAGCAAGATTGGCATCTTTAATGGAGTAACCCTTCCAGACTTTCATCATGTACTCTCAGCATCTCACTATAGCTTTGACAGTCCTTCCCAGAGTACAGTGAGCCTTAAGATCCTCACAAGCCTCTGATCTAAAAGTTGATTTACAGACATTACGTTCAGGGGCAGGTAAAGCAATTCTTTACCTTCAGTGTTGAACTCAGGGGGCTCTGGGTGGCCAGGGGTATTGTCCAGAATCAGAAAACCTTAAAAAAGCAGTCCCAGGTGGTGCCTGTGGCTCAAAGGAGTAGGGTACCAGCCCCATATGCCGGAGGTGGCGGGTTCAAACCCAGCCCCAGCCAAAAACCGCAAAAAAAAAAAGCAGTCCCTTGCTGGCAAGCTACTTCCTGACTTCAGGAACAAAGCGTCAATAGAACTGATCCAGAAAAAGGGTTCGCGCCACCCCAGCCTGGCTGCCCAATCAGAAGACGGCAGCTTTATCCTCTCCCTCCTTGGTTCTGCAGTTGGCAGCTTTATACACACGGGTAATCTTGATCATAAACCTGACCGCTGTGGCACAAAACAATAGTTAGCCTGCTGCTTCCTGCCTTGAATCTCAGTGCTCCCCATCTTTTCTCCTAATTAATGTCCCCTGTAGCTTTTTTTTTCCATAATAGGCCACTTTTATCTGAGTTAAAAACCTATTCAGGCAGATATCTTTCCTCTTCAATGATTTTCTTAAGGATATCTGGTAACTCACCCGCTACCGTCTACCTCTGCGCTTACCTTGTCATTTCTAAAGCCAAACCCTTTGGCTTGGTGCCCGTAGCACAGTCCTGGCCACATGCATGGTGGTTGGCAGGTTCAAACCCAGCCCGGGCCTGCTAAACAACAATGACAACTGCAACAAATAAAATTGCCAGGCATTGTGGCCTATAGTCCCAACTACTCCAGAGGCTGAAGCAAGAGAATCACTTAAGCCCAAGAGTTTGAGGCTGCTGTGAGCTGTGATGGCACAGTGCTTTAGTGAGGGTGACAAAATGAAACTCTGTCTCAAAAAAAAAAAAACAAAAATTATCAAACCATCTTTTGCTGGCATTAAATTCTCTGGCTTTAGCTCTTTCATATTCTTTTTGCTTTTATTTGTGATATAAGTATTTCCTTTTTCTCAAATCATGTTAGAATCTGTAGGTATGCCTTTCTTACAGAAATCCTGTACTCGCATAAAAACTGCATTTTCAATATTAAATAAAAAGACATTTTGCAGGCAGCTCCTGTGGCTCAGTGGGTAGGGAGCCGACCCCATATACTGAGGGTGGTGGGTTTGAGCCTCACCCCAGCCAAATTGCTGCAACAACAACAACAAAAAAAAAAAAAATAGCCGGGTAGGTAGCAGGTGCCTGTGGTCCTAGCTACTCAGCAGGCTGAGGCAAGAGAATCACCTAAGCCCAAGAGCTGGAGGTTGCTGTGAGCTATGGCATCACAGCACTCAACCGAGAGCAATAAAGTGAGACACTGTCTCTAAAAAAAAGAAAAAAATACATTTTGCAAAAATTACAAGGTTTTCGCTCCTGCTGGAGTAGCTGTGCCAACAGCTTCACAGATTTTCTTTTCTTTTTTAATGACTGTCCTTATACTGGATGCAGTTATCCTGAAATGATGGGCAGTGGCAGCTGCAGTCCTCCAACCACGGTGCACACCAAGCAATTCAACTTTTTCTTAAAATGTTGCAACTTTTTTCTCTGCTTTTTGGGAGCACATCCAGTATCACTAGTGCACTTCATATGGGTCTCGTGGTGTTAGTCAGTGTTTGTGGTATTGCATTAGACACACACACACACACACACACAAATACAAGAACCTCAAGAAATCACTTTTTGCTGCAAATGTAATTTGCTTGCCAGACGAGCTGCTGCTGCAGACATGATGGGCATCAGTGTTTTAAGGGGACTCACAGCACTTGAGCCCCTGGCAAATACCAAAAGGCGGCTGCAAAGTTATTCCAGTAGGACAGTGTACAATACGGTCATTTTACCCGGGTAAAATTTAGCATCTTTCCATTTGTTTCCTTTCTCTTGGCCATAGATGATGCCATGTGTGGTCTGTAAGTATGTGCCTAAGTTTTCATCAATTTTAACTTCGTATATTAATTTCATATAAATTGTATTATAGTAAATGACAAAGTAAGTGAGTATGTATTCATGCCACACCTAAATTTTTCTTAATTTTTTCAATATTTCTAGGCCACATGGTTTATCGGCAAGTTTTTTTTCAAAGTGTTACAATCTTCAAAAAAAATTCTAATGTATTTATTGAATGGAAAACTGTATATAAGTGGATTCAGGTAGTTCAAACTGATACTATTCAAAGTTCAGCTACATTTTCACATTCAATTCCAGTAATTATAAAAATATAAAAATATTTCTCACAAAAACTGCTCTTGTAAAACTCCTAAACGCAGAAAAAGAAGCAATTCTTATACTTTCTTTTATCAAAACTGAACTTTGAAGCACTTTCCCACCCCTGCTAATATTGCCTTTTTTTTCCAATTGAAATTTCTTTGATGGTTTGTCTTATCTAAAATGCTAAAAGATTAATGGGGGGTGGTGGGGGTCTTGTGCATCATGGCCATGCCCAAATTTCACCAACTTGGAATCCCTCTTAATATCACTTCTCTAGTAACCCTGAAGGTGTAACTTGGAAAGAGGAATTTTAGAGATACTGAGCTTGAAAGGGGCTTTTGAAACATTTCATTTCTGAGCTGAGTCAAAAATAGGCATGTTTGTTAAAAAAAAAAAAAATTCCTTTACAAAGAAGCTTGTCTGGGAAAAGTATTCTTCAAAACTGTAGACATTTCTTTCAGAAAGCCTCTGTTCCAATTCATGGAGCTCATTGTTCTGATCTCAGAGCTCAGTTCTCACAGTTTGAATTTCTTTTCAAAATTGTTTAATGACTTTTAAGGATGTTTCTTGCTAAGTCTTGTGAGCCTTGGGAGTCCATGTTTGCCTTTTGATTTCTGTTATTTAGTTCACTTTTGTGCTCTCAATCCTTGATAAAACAAGGAGAAATGTCCGGCTCTTTGTAAAATACCCGCTCATCCAGCTAAGGACCCTTGAGGACATACATGTGGCCTGGACATTAGGACTCTTGAGTAACTATGTGTGACTTCTCCTTACTGAATCCACTTGTGAAGCTTGTCAAATATTTCTATATATGCAATTGATTTTGTTATGATTTTGGATAAAATCAATGTGTTAACTTGCATAGTGTGCAGATTTGACCAAGTAAATGGTACCTGACACTCTAGGTAGAAATTAAGGATCACTATGTCAGTAGTTTTTAGTGCAATCATTTGTAGGTCACTCATGTTTCCTCTTTTATCATGTTTAAGTTGTTCTAGAAAATACGTTTAAGAAAATCAGATTGCCTCTGGGTCCACATTACCACTACTAGACCAGCAAGTCTAAATATACCTTTTTTCCATAGGAGCTGTTGTTAAGCCAACTCTCCTGTTTCTCTTCATTTTCATCCATGCAGAGTTCACAAACCTAGTTTTATTGGTTGGTCCTATTAACCAGCTGATTTAGAAATTGTTTTTCCATTTTTTTTATGAAATCATAGCAGTGTACATTAATACTATCATGGAGTATAGTGTACTGTTTCTGTATACAATTTGAAGTACTTTCATCCAACTGGTTAACATAGCCTTCATGTCTTTTTCTTAGTTATTGTGTTAAGACATTTATATTCTACAATTAGAGAGATTCACATGTACCCTTACAGGATGGACCATAGGCATGATCCCACCAGTCACCCTCCCTCCACCCACCCGTCACCCACCCACTCCTCCCTCTCCCCATTTTCCTGGGCTATAATTGGGTTATAGATTTCCTATGAAAGCTATAAATTAGTTTCATAGTACAGCTGAGTACATTGGGTACTTTTTCTTCCATTCTTGGGATACTTTGCAAAGAAGAATATTTTCCAGCTCCATCCATGTAAACAGAAGAAAGTCTTCATCTTTCTTAATGGCTGCGAATCTTAATGCATACAAATGAGTCATCAGTCACATTATTACCTCATTATTTTCTAGTGGGAAATATAATTCCAATTCATTGGCAACAACTTTATCAGCTAATCAGTGTTATGTTCTTCCTAATATTGATAGAAAGAAAAGCTTTTATAAATTCAGAATGCGGTGTCTTACCTGTTTGTGTTGGTATAACAAAATGCCACAACCTGGGTAATTTAGATATAATAGAAGTTTATTTCTCACAGTACTGGAGCCTGGGAAGTCCAAGATTCAGAAGCTTGTCTGGGCAAAGTATTCACTGGCCCTGGCAGATCCAGGTCTGGTGAGGCCCCATTCCTCACACCCAGGGCCATGGAGGTGTCCTCACGGGGCAGGAGAGGGGAAGAGCAAAACTGGGCTTCAGCTGGTTCCCTCCAGCCCATGTATACACCACTACCCTATTCCCAAAAGACCTGCCTCTTAATAGCATCACAATGGGACTAAGTGTCAGCACATGAACTGGGGGGACAATCAGACCATAGCAGGTGGTTTGATGAACATGAAAACTTTCAAAAAAGAAATTAAATGTCACTAAGGTTAATCCCCCAAGCTGAAACCTTGTCTTACTTCTCCTGCTTCCATCTGCTTCCATAGACTGAAATTATTTGAAGCCCCTGTTTAAGGGCTTACATTACTTCAAGTCCTTTGAAAGCATGAGAACACTCATAGCTCTTGCTCAGTGGGACCTGAAACTAAGTTGCAATTCCAGACACTTAGATCAGTGGCGTTTTCAGACCTTTGAATAGTGGTCCCTCAGCTTGCAGGTTCCCAAATATCTTTGCTACATCTTAGACAAAAATCTAGGTACCTGCATAGTGTTTGAGCCAAAGGACTCTTTATCCCATAGACTTTTCTTTCTACATTATACCAGTCATCAAGTTTCAGGGTTTGGCCTTTGTCCTGCCCATCCTTAGACCTTTGAATTGGTCCTCAAATCAGATGAAGGTTTCAAGGAGAAAGAGTCCACACTCAAATCAAGATAATTCAATGTCGGTTTAACAAAGAGAATATTTACGAAGGTATGACAAGGTTGTAGGGGAACCAAACAGGTAGTGCAAAACCCAGAGCTGGTAAGAACAGAGCTATCACCACTCTAAGGTCTAAAGGATGACGTAGTTCCCTGGACACAGAAGGAAAAAGTTATAAAGGGAAAAGAGGGAAGCTTCAGTAGAGGGACAAAGACAGTTTAACATGACCCAGCAAGAAGGGGGCCAGGGAACACCTTCACGTTGACCTGCCTGCAAAGTTCCACAGAGGGAGTGGAACCCGATTGATGTATTTCACATAGGTCTACTTTTCATAGAAGGGAGGAGGGTGGAGATGGATGGAATGGATCAGGGGAGGAAAATGTAAAATATCCAGCATAGGTCCCTATCACTCACCAAAATGTATTGATGTTTCTTCCTTTCTCTTTCTCCCTCTCTCTCCCTCCCTCCCTTCTTCCTTCCTTCCTTCCTTCCTTTCTTTCTTTCTTTCTTTCTTTCTTTCTTTCTTTCTTTCTTTCTTTCTTTCTTTCTTTCTTTCTTTCTTTCTTTCTTCCTTCCTTCCTTCCTTCCTTCCTTCCTTCCTTCCTTCCTTCCTTCCTTCCTTTCTCTCTCTCTTTTTCTTCCTTCCTTCCTTCGTTCCTTCCTT
>CAUYQV010029600.1:0-34829 GCA_963574575.1 Galagoides demidoff | reverse complement strand
CCATGGCATCACAGCTCACAGCAACCTCCAACTCCTGGGCTCAAGCGAGTCTCCTGCCTCCGCCTCCCAAGTAGCTGGGACCACAGGCGCCCGCCACAATGCCCGGTCATTTTTTGGTTGCAGCCATCATTGTTGTTTGGTGGGCCCAGGCTGGAGATTCGAACCCGCCACCTTAGGTGTACGTGGCTGGCGCCTTAGCCAATTGGTGGCTGTGAAGTGGGAAGTCACGACAGTTTTGATCTGCGTTTCCCTAATAATGATGATGTTGAGCATTCTTCATGATCTTCCTAGCCGTCTGTGTAACTTCTCTGGAGGAAAGTTTGTATCCGTTGCCTGTTTTTCAGTTGTGTATCTTCTTGTTGTTGAGCTGTCAGACTTCTGTATATAAACTGGATGTTAATCCCTGACCCGATGTTATTTGCAAGTATCTTCCCATTTTGTAGGTTGTCCTTTCGCTTTCTTGATAATGTCATTTAATGCAGAAGTTTTTAATTTTGATAGAATTCAATTCCTCCATTTTTAATTTTGGTGCTTATGTGTCATGTCTAAGAATCCATTCCAAAACCCAATGCCAGGGAAAGTCAGTCATCCTTTTGCTAATGACTTTTAGAGTCTGAAGTTTTATATTTCATCATCAAATCATTTTGAGTTTATTTTTGTATATGGCATGAGGTAGAGGTTCAATTTTACTCTTTAGCCTGTAACCAAATGGACCATCCTTCCCCCCATCGAATGGTCTTGGCATCCTTATCAAAAATTAATTGACCCTAGAGGTAACTAGACAGGTAGAATACCACGCAACATTGCCGTAAGAAATCACGGTTGAACTAAATAAATGAAATGGGCAGGAAGTCTTATTATTAACATGGCAATACTTCTCAAAGAAATCTACATATTCAATATGATCTCTTTAAAAATTCCAACAGCCATTTTGCAGAACTGGAAAATTTAATTTTCATGTCTGTATGGAATTGCAAGGGTGCCAGAATAGCTGGGACAATCTTGAAAAGAAGAACAAAGTTGGAGGATTCATACATTCTTATTTCCAAAATGATGATAAAACTAATACCAGAATAATGATATAATATCATATATAATTATAATATATAATACTTTATTGTAATATTATAAGACTATAATAGAATTGAGAGTCCAGAAATAAACTTTTGTTTCATTAATTTCTCTATTGTTTTAATTTCTATTTTATTTCTCTCCACCATCACATTTATTATTTCCTCCCTTGTGGTTTTTGGTTTAGTTTGTTTATAGTTTTCTGGTTTCTTAAATTAAAAACATAGGTCATTGATTTGAGATATTTATTTTTTTAATGTAGGCATTTATGGTCACAAATTTTTTTCTGAGCACTGCCTTTGCTGCACCTCATAAGTTTTGGTTTTTATTTAAATCATCTTTAAGTATTCTCTAACTTCTTTTCTTTCCTTTTCTTTCTTTCTCTTTTTTTTTTTTTTGAGACAGAGACTCACCATGTCACCCTTGTAGAGTGCTGTGGCATCCCAGCTCACAGCAACCTCAACCTCTTGCACTCAGGCGATTCTCCTGCCTCAGCCTCCCAAGCAGCTGGGACTATATGCACCTGCCATGACGCCCAGCTATTTTTGGTTGCAGTTGTCATTGCTGATTCTCTGGCCTGGACCAGGTTCAAACCCTCCAACTTTCAGTATCTGTGGCTGGCGCTATAACCACTGTGCTACAGGCGCCAAGCTATATTCTCTGATTTTTATTGTGATTTCTTCTTTGACACATCTGTTGCTTAAGAGTGCTTTATTTTTATCCAGTCAGAGGAGCAAAAAGAAAGAAGAATTTTTTAAAGAGTGAAGACACCTATTAGACTTGCAGGACACCACCAAGCAAAATAATAAGTAAATAAATAATATATACATTTCATGTATATACATATATACACATATATGAGAGAGAGTCAAAATTATTAGCCTGTCTCTGCCTTTTAATTGTTAAACTTACCTTTATTTTAATTGAACCTCAAAATTAATTTCAAGCACCCAAACTTTTATTCATTCATCCATTGATTCAATTACTATCAATAAACACTTATTAAGATGTCATTACATTCTAGGATCCACCTTAGGTATTGAGAATACAAAGAGTTGGAAAAATGTACGTCTTATCCCAGAAGCATTCACAATCTGAAATGTAAGAAATATACTCAAGTAAATAGTTGTAACACATGGAATATATACAAATAAAAATCAAAGTGCACAAAACGCTTTAGAGGTAACTGGATACAGAGGCCTCTGAGAAAATGATTACTGAGTGAGTCACCGACAAGCACGTAGCTAAGAGATTTTCAGATTAAGAAACCCGGAGCTATATTCCAGGCTGAAAGAAGAGGCCTGCAGGAGCCAGCAGTGTGGGCGTGCACAGCTGGAGCGTGAAGAAGTAATTTAATGTGAGCTGAAAGAGCCAATATGGAGACATGGAGGCCGGGAGCTCAGAATGAAGTCCCATAACAACAGACTTGTCTGTACTGTTGAAGCCTTGAACTTTACCTCGCATGGTACAAAAATTGGATTGGAAATCAAGGAAGTAAAATATTTACATTTCAGTGTAGAAGATCACTGGTGGCAGTTGGTAACGGATCAAATGGTGAGATAAGAAACTGTGAGGCATTAACTCTAAGTCCAGAAGAACAGGAAAATTTTCATGCCACAGTCACTTAACCTGTCCATAGGCAAAGGACCAACCAAGATCCTTTCCCTGAATTTTTCAAATTGCTGGGAAGACAGAGAAACCCCTTTCCTTCCACAGAGAAGTTTCAGGAATCACATCCTGATCAAACGACTCATCAGTGTAAGCCTAAAGCTTAGGTCTTCAAGTCCCTGAAGAATACAGCCCAGAAGCAGAAAGAAAGATAACAGGAAAAGCCAGGGGTTCTGAAAGCATCTGAGCTCTGGTTGGAGGCACCTTCAAAACCAGCTTGACCCCTGCCTCCCACAGGAGGGTTTTGCGAGTTATTCCTGTTTCCTACTGAAGATTGTTGAAGTTAGATTTATTGTCACTCGCCTCCAAAAGTATTTATTAAAACAGAGCTTCTTGTATTACAAATGCACAAAGAGAGAACAGCAAGGATTGGCAGGCTCTTACAGGGATAGGACCCCAGAGCAAATTCTGAAGTCAGCATTGGTATTCATACTTCTGTAACAAAGCCAAGCTATAAAAATGCAGCTTTTCTGTGTCTTAAAGATTCCGTGAACCTGTGATGGGCTAGATTTCTTTAATTCAGGGCTCGTGTTTTCAATTCTTTTAAATTTCTCTAGTTTTTATGATCAAGGAATACTTTTTTCCAAAGAACTATCACAATAATAAAATAATGATTTGTTGAAGGTCTGCTCCTACTTTACCTTTCTTTTTAATCAACATGGAACAACCTCAGCAAAAGATTGATTTCTACGTGATCTCTTGGAAGTGCATACCCTGCTCTTCCCATATCTCCTTAGCCCAATCTCTTAATAACTAGAAATCTGACCTCAAACCATGGAAGGAGCACAGAAAGATTAGCAAAATAATTATTAGAAGTTTGCACAAGGGAGAGAGGGACAGACACAGCTGCACCACCCTGTCCTTCCTGGGTTTCTCTGCAGGCCACTCAGCAGAGCCCAGGCCCTGCTCCTGGGCATCTTTTACCTGTGAACTCACCTGTACTTATTCCAATTTCTACGCCATCAAATACCGATGCTGGTTCTAGCAGAACAATCCCCTATGGTAAGATGATGGAGGCCAGAGAATCAAAAGTTACTCACCCCAAATTGCATCATGATGCCCAGCAAGCCGGGGCCGAGGTCTCGACCTCGCTGGCTCCTCCACCAGACCTTATTTTAGGACACAGTTCTCTCTCTCCCCTGCGCAGGGGGAAGTAGGACGGCAAGAAGACTCTCAGTGTGGGGAGCGAGGCAAGCTCCGAGCTGCATGTTTGATGTCATTTTTCATCAGGAGTTACTGCCAAGGGGCAAGAGGTGACAGAATTAAACAGAATATTCTGCAGTTTCATGAATTTTCCACTGGAATGCCATGATGAACACCAGCTGTTTCATCTTCTGGGTTGAGACTTTTTTTTCTGTTCAGGTTTATTGTTGGCCTGCAATGTACGAGGAGATGTCATAATCCACCGCCTCACTGGATTCACTGGAGTTACTTACTAATCACATCTGATTATAAGTAGGGTGCATGTGGGTGATAGTCTCTGTTGGCAGAACTATAGCTAAATACAAGTGTATATATACATGGGCTGGAGCCCAGGGAAGCATCCTGCACCGTGTCTGCCCGCCTCTTGCCGCCCTGCATGGGGCCCGGCCTCGGAGACGCTGCTGCCGGAGAGGTTCTGGCCCCTCCGGGCCCCCTCTGAGTGGATGCAGGAGGAACACAGGCTCCAGAGTCAGAAAGACGGGTTTGAGTCCTAGCTGTGCTGGGGACTTGTCATGTCACCTGGAACAAGTCACTCCCACTCCATGAGCTTCACTTTTCTCACTGGTAAAACTTTAGTGAAAACAAAATGGTATATTGTAAGTAAAATATCAAATACCACGTAGCATGTGCTCAATAAACGGTAATTTTGTTTCCCCCAAACTGAGAAAAGAGCCGTAGGCCCTGATGAGGAGGACTCGGGGCTTAGCCTGAGGGTGCTCCCTGCAGCGCTGTCTGAACTGCAGGGCAGCAGCTGTGCGGTCCCCAGCGTCGCCTGAGTCCTGAGAGGGCTGCTTTCTGTCCCCAGCTGTCATGATCTAGCACCAGGAACAGTCAGACCAACCCACATTGTTCAGAGTCCCTAGGCTGGGAAAGGGTTGGTCTGACTGTTCTTGGTGCTAGATCATGAACTGAAAAAAATTTGCTTTTGCAGCTACGTGAAAATTGGTAGAGTGTCCTGATGTGCATCACACAGTTGAGCGTTTAACTCCATGTTATTCTGTGTCTTAACTCGAGGGTGTTCAGCTCATCTCCCTAATGAGTTGCCTTAAGTTTCAGGATTTTCAGGTTGTGCCTAGACAGTGTACTCCAGAAACACATGTTTTGCTTCACTGAGAACCAATTTGGGTGAAGATTAAATTTAAGCCAAACTAAAAGAATTCATCACATAGCAGGGAAGAAGCAATAAAGACACATTTGGCCCCAGGAGGGAAGACCAGACAGACCTTCACCTTGTAGATAAGGGAGGTGACATGGAGGAGTTACATGAGGAGGAACAGGAGCTGATCTTTGCCAAAATCTTTGCCCACACAATTCTCTGCAGAACTCTTGACTGCCTCTGTCCGTGGCCCTGGTTCAGTGCAAGCTGGCTTGTAGGACCACTTGTTGTACCTGTTATACAGGTACGCTCAGCCTGTAAGATCAAGAATGATGTTCTTCTTGTCTTTGTGCCCGGCATGCCTAGTGCAGGGCCAACCACATTTCAAGTGCACAGTAAATGTTGCAGTTGGTGGCAAGTGACGTAGTCTACCACTGAAGTGGAGATGACATCAAGATGCCCACTGGAGCTCGGAAATAAGACTTCCTTCTGAAGGCTAACCTAATAAATCAGTTCTAAATAGATACGATCTGTTATCTCCAGTAAACATTTATAAAACATTACGTTTTGCAAGTAAAAGATCAGGGTTAGAAAAACAAATGACTTCATTTAGAAGGGGGGGAAACCCCTGCAGGGGTAATCAATGCTATTATCCTCATTTCTTTTAAAAAGAGAATCCATAGGTAGACACGAAGAAGGTGGTGCATATGAGCCTAGAAGAAGCAGAAAAAAGAGGGCTAGCTAGCAAGAAGGAGGCAATGCTGGTCCAGCATCGCTCCAAGTAGAGGAGCCGAATGTGGCCTCTGAAATATTCTCTGATGTGACAGCGTCTCTGCTCAGTGCGCTGCCCCGGGACCTGCACTAGGGTTTCTCAATATTTATCACTGAGCTGCCACCTCCATTCAGAGACTCTCTGACCATCCTGGTATCCTCAGGATCTAGCACGGCACCTGGAATGTGATAGATACTCAAATGTTTATTGAATTTACGTATATCTCTATTTTTTTTAACACTGAAACTGCTCTCTCTGGCTCAGCGCCCATAGGTCAATGGTTAGGGCACGAGCCACGTACACTGAGGCTGGTGGGTTCAATCCTGGCCCAGGCCTGCTAAACAACAATGACAACTGCAACCAAAAAAAAAAAAAGGAAGCCAGGGGGGATTGTGGCGGGTCCTGGGAGACAGAGGCAAGAGGCAAGAGAATCCCTGAAGCCCAAGAACGTGAGGTTGCTGTAAGCTGTGACGCCATGGAACTCTACTGAGGGGGACATAGTGACACTCTTTCTCTCAAAAAAAAAAGTCCCTCTCCTTTATGCTAACTTGAAACTAGAGCTGAATTAAATGTTACTAAAATCATATTCAAATTATTCCAAATGGAATATGTTTTTATGTTTTTTCCATATGACACATTCTACCTCTCTCCCCCGGAGCTTCCCAGGGAGGTAAAGTTCCCTCTGTCTCCAAGTGCCTCCCGGGGTCCTTAGATGCGGGAGCCACAGTTGGGATGGCCCAGCTGCTCTCCCCTGATCTCTGCTCATGAGGGAACCTCTGATCAGTAACAATATTTTGTCATCTCTAAGAAGTGGTGCGTGTATCTTCACACCTTTCTAACATGTATCTGCACCTTCCAATAAGCATAATTTAATGCAGTGCTGGTTTTGTCTTCCAAAACGTGTCAATTAACCCATGGTGTAATCTAATTATTGGTAGCGTTTTAAAATCATAGCTTGCTAGGTACTTTAATCGCAAAAAATAGGGGGCATAGAGGCTAGTTATGTAAAATTCAAACACTGGGAAGAAATCACGACTTTTCAAATGAATAATTTGAGTTCTGATTTACATATTACTCTCCGTGAGTTCTGTTATCTTGATTAAGCCCCTGAGCGAGCTGTCAAGTACTTGGCAATGGGAAACTGAGCTGCTAGTGACCCACACTCTCTTCCTCCCCACTACACGGTCAGGCCTTTGGCAACCGGACTCCTCCGTCTTGTTAACATCTGGGTTTTAGCCTTCTCTAACCATACCAAGATCATTTCTATCTATTATAAGTGACAGATATTTCCCAGGGTCACCACTCTGGGGTACAGTGAAGCCAGAAAATGGGCGATAATATAGTAATTTTTTGACTGAGAATCTACACAAAGAACATTTACAAGATGCTCTCTTACTCAAACTATTTCCAGATTGCCCTCTCCCAACCTACCCATTTTTCTAATTTCCTGCCTGGTTCCTGATACCAGATCACCAACATTGTATACCCCACTGCTTCCATGATATTTGGGTGACAGTGCCACCTCACAGAATACCCCCCATGCCACCTTCACTATGAAACGCTGCCTCGGTGTCCATTGTAGTCCACAACACAATGGTAACTTGGATCCTTTTAACTTCTTATTACAATTCCCATTTCTATATTTCTGTCATTCTTGTATCTTGAATTGCTCTTCTAAAGACTCAAATTTACCCAAAAAGTACAGTGCTAGGAGCTGGAGTGTGTTATCCTCTGGAATCTCTACGGTTTAGTAATATAGGCTGAGGTGCTATTACCAAGAGATAAAATAGTGGTCAAGCAAGATAACAGTTTACTTCCATTATGGGACAGTCTAGAGAGAATCAGTCTGCCATCCTGAACACCTGGCTCATGTCTGGAGTGTCAGAACAGGACTCAGATGTGAGTGGGAGTGAGGACCACTCTTTCCCCTCCCCATGCAAAGATTATGCATCCCGCCACTACCCAATCAAGTGTGCTCCTTCCTGGGTATAATACCAGAACGGTGAAAGCCAGCTATTACGTGCTAAAGGGTGAGGACATTTCCAACACTGGCAGCCTTGAAGCACATTTCTAGCCTTGGCAGCCTGGCTGACAGCCTCCCGTCCCATCCCAACAAGCTCTCCTTCCTTCAGCAAAAAGACCCCTGGAAGGCACAGCTACTTAACAGTGCTTAGACTAACTTAGACTAATTTGAATCAGGCAAATATGCACAGCATCCCCTTAAAAATACTGAGAATCAGCAAAGGAACATGTAATACTAGTAAACAGATTGGTTTGATTTATTATTCATTTATTTGCACTTATGAACGTGTGCAAATACATGAATAATAGAAAATACTGCTCTCAGCACTAGGGATAAAGGTGAACTGGGCAGGCATGTTTCCACATGAGACGTCCACATCACTCTCCACCTCTCTCACCCTTCACTCCACCAGACACATCAGTGGACATCCTGGCCTCAGGTGCCCAGCAGAAATTGACAGGGGGAAAGAAGAATGAAGCAGGATCTGGGAAGGGGGCTCCCCTCCAGCCAACCCTGCCACATCCATCCATCAAAGGGACTGCTCCGGTCAGGACAGTCCTCTGCACACGAGTCCTCCCTCCAGGTCCACTGACCGCTGCCTTCTCTCACCCCTTCAGGCCAAGGTAAGAACACCCCACTCCTCCCAGCTCTTGAGTCCTGACTATGCCTTGTGGGGTATCTGCATCCTGCCCACCAGTGTAACCCTCTCCAACATTAGGCTGGTCCAGCATCCTTCGACCCTGTGCCATCTTTCCCCACCTAATTCACGTCCCTGTTCTCAGGGAGTTCACTACCTTGTGGAAGGGGACTGACCACCACCAAACATACAATTAAAAATTGTGATAAGATCCATGAAGGAAACACACTGGGTGGTGTAGAAGAGAATAACAAGTTGGGGTCTACACTAGGTAGGATGGAGGTGGTGTTTAACTTCGAGAATGAAAAGAAGCCAGAGGGGGATTCTAGGCAACGAAGAAAACATGTGTGGAGACTTGAAGAGGGAAAAGAATGTGGGAAGCTTGAGAAATCAGAGATTTTCAACAAACATGTCAAAACACACAACTAGGAAAGGACAGTCTTTTTGATATACGGAGCTGAGAAAACTGGGTATCTAAATGCTAAATAAAATTAGACCCTTATCTCACAGTATATACAAAAATAAACTCAAAATGAATTAAAAACTTAATGTAAAACCTGAAACTATAAAAATTCTAGGAGAAAACAGAGGAAAAGTCCCATGTCTTTAGTTTAGGCAATGATTTTTTTTACACTTTTTGGCCAGGGCTGGGTTTAAACCCACCACCTCCAGTATATAGGGTTGGTGCCCTCCTCTTTTGAGCCACAGGCACCACCCTAAGCAATGATATTTTTTAATATGATTCCAAAATCCCAAGCAACTAAAGCAAAAATAGACAAATGGGAATGTGTCAAATTATAAAGCTTCTGCACAGCAAAGGAAATAATCAACACAGTGAAGAGACAAGCTACAGAATGGAAGGCTCTATTTGCAAACCATACATCTTCTAAGGAGTTAATATCCAAAATACGCCTTCACAAGTAATAGATCTTACAACCCCATGGTAAGAAAACAAATGACCCAGTTAAAAAATGAGCAAAGGACCTGACTAGGTATTTCTCAGACGAAAACATACAAATGACCAACAGGTATATGAAAAAATACCTAGTTTTTTTTCTTTTTCACAATCTGTCTACATTTCCTGGTACCCCCTGTATGTACACACGCAGACAGACACGATGGAATAGTAGTCACCCTTTAAAAAGAAGGAAAGTCTGTCATTTGCTACAACATGAATGAAGCTGGAGAACATTATGTTAAGTTGAAGTAAGTGAAATAAGCCAAACACAGAGAGACAAAAATACCATACGATCTCCTTTATATATAGAATATATATTCCTAATCATCAGAGAAATGAAAATTAAACCCCAAAGAGAGATCATCTCACACCTGTTATAACAAGAAAGACAAGAGACCAATGTTGTCAAAGAGCTAAGGAAGGGAACCTTTGTATACTGCTGGTGGGAATATAAATCAGTACACCCAGTACTACTTCTGGGTATGCATCAAAGAGCATGAAATCACTATCTGCACATTCATGTCCACTGCGGCACTGTCACCATACCCAAACTACGGGATCAGCCTTGACGTCCATCCACAGACAAATGTGCACAGACATAACTTGCATTCACCTTTTGTTACTGGTATATATTGAGTATTGCAATTTTTTTTTCACAATCTTTCTACATTTCCTGGTACCCTCTGTACGTACACACACAGACAGACACGATGGAATAGTAGTCACCCTTTAAAAAGCAGGAAAGTCTGTCATTTGCTACAACATGAATGAAGCTAGAGAACATTATGTTAAGTTGAAATAAGTGAAATAAGCCAAACACAGAGAGACAAAAATACCATACGATCTCCTTTATATATAGAATGCAAAGAAGTCACTCTCACAGAAACAGAGAACTGGTGGTTACCAGAGGCTGGCAGGAGCTGAGGCGACTGGGGATGTGTGCACCAAAGGACATAAAATCTCTGCTAGGAAGAATAAGTTCAAGAGATCTGTTGTACATCATGGTGACTGCAGTTGAAAATTGCTAGGAGAGTAGATTTTAAGTGATCTCATCACAAAAAGAGTAAGTATATGTGGTGATGCATATAATAAACAGCTGATTTCATTTCCACAATGTATACGGCTACAATATGCACATTTTACTTGTCCATCTTTTTTAAAAAACCATAATAATAAATTCACAAGAAGGAAACACAAATGGTCAATAAATATATGGAAAAAGAAAAGAAAAAAGACCAGTGTAGCTAAGTGACATGAGATAGAACTGAAGGACTCAGCAATCACAGAGACAGACTCTAAAACATTGGTTTATAGTGAATTTTTAAAGGATTTTCTTAGCCCTAAAAACTATACATGAGATTTTATCATCCTTCCCTAATTCTTCAACTATTAAACTATTAATATCTTAGTTTATTTAATATTTAGGGGCATTTTAAGTCACCATACTATTAAACTATTATCTTAGTTTATTTAATATTTAGGGGCATTTTAAATCACCATGTAAATTCCAATTCTGGTAAGGTATTTAATATCTAGATATTTAGAGAAAATCTTATGTTAATCTGTGACCAAAAAAAATACCTCTCACCTCAACGCTTTCCCTACACCTGCTGTCCTCGTTACTTTTCCAGTTGAAGACATTATTGTTCATTCAAACAATCAGTTAGCTCAAGCCCTCTATTAGCTCCCCTTCCATTAAGATCTATCCAACCAGTTGTCATTTTACAACCCCCTAGAGTTCATCATTTCAGAAAGAGCATTTTTTTTTTTGAGACAGTCTCCTTATGTTGCCCTGGGTAGAGTGCTTTGGTGTCACAGCTCACAGCAACCTCAAACTCTTGGGCTCAAGCGATTCTCTTGCCTCAGCCCCCCTAGTAGCTGGGACTACAGGTGCCTGCCACAACACCCAGATATTTTTTGTTGTTGTTGTTGTTGTTGTTTGTTTGTTTGTTTAGCAGGCCCAGGCCAGATTCTAATCCACCAGCCATGGCCAATACATGGCCGGTGCCCTAACCACTAAGTACAGATGCTATGCTGATAAACAGCATTTTTAAATTGGCAATTTTGGAGGAGGACTCAGATAATCTTATCTTAGTCCTCTCTTTAGAAAAGACCCTTGCCTTGCATCTAGTTCCCTATATCCCATCTGTCCGTTGAATGAAAGGAACTAGAAAACCACAGATTCCCCAGATGACCAAAAACCACATTACAACAAAGACATTTGTATCAGAATGTTCATTGCAGCCCAATTTATAAGACCAATTATGTTGAGCATCTTTTCATGCACTTATCTGATATCCATATATCTTCTGTGGTGAACCATATATTCAAATATTTTGGTCATTTTAAAAATATTGGGTTGTTTTCTTATTATTTGCCTTTTATAGTTTGTTAATATATTTGGGTCTAAGTTCTTTATCAGACATACACTTTACAAATATTTCCTCCAGTCTGTGGTTTATGGTTTTATTGTCATAATTATGTCTTTTGAAGAGTAAACATTTTTTCATTTTAACAAAGTTTAATTTATCAATTGTTTATTTAGTGGATCATGCTTTGGGTACCATATTTAAGATATCTTTCCCTCAAGGTCATAGAGTCTTATTTTAGAATTTGCATTATGTTGGGTTTTACATTTAAGTCTATAATCCATTTGAATTAATTTTTTATATGGTGCGAGGTATGTATTAAATTTTATTTTCCTTGCATATCCAATATTTCTAACACCGTTCACTGGAAGGACTATCCTTTTATCCAGTGAATAATGTTGAGCATAAAAGCCTTTATACTTTTTTAAATGATCCTGAAAGAGTCAAGGAGAAGACGGCATTTGATTTGGACTTTAAAGGATAAATAGGACTATAACATTTGGGACAAAGGAAAGTCAATGGCTGGGAGATTAGAGAGTGCAGGACTCATAGGGCAACAGTGGCACAGAACTCTATTAATGAGACCCTTAAATTCAAACCTGGTTCTAAAGAAAATCTTTCTACAATGCTTCTTTTGCTGTGCTCTGGTTTAAAACTCTCCATTGGCTTTCTATTGCTTGGTGCATACCAGTCCTTTCATGATCTCACTTGTTTTGTACTTTTTAGACTCATCTTTTTCCAGATCCCCCAACCCTAATTGCCCCAATGTAAGATCCAGCTAAACCATATTGTTTATTGTTTTCTGTGGGAACCATGCCCATGCTTCCTCTAAGCTTGAAGACTTACCACACATCCTGCTTCCTCTGCATGGAACGACCTTCTCTGTTTCTCTCTTGGACGTCTGTTGGGATGCAGCTTTTGAGAAGTTTTCTCATATCTAACTCTATATACCCATAAGACATGTTGCTAACCAAGGCTGGCATAATTTGTAGGGCACAGAACAAAATAAAAATTGGGCACTTGTTCAAAAAGTAGAGAAAAAAAAGTCTGTCATAGGTCCTGCAATAAAAAGCTTTTTCCTTTCTCTCACAGTCTGATTCTTGACTTATCTACTTGTTTTCTATTTATTTTCTATTTAATGTCATTCTAAGTAAAGAAAAATTTGAAACTTAAATAGTTCGTTATTATGAATTTTACCATTTATCTCTATATTGTACACTGTCAGTTTTATACATTTATCTCCTGGGTAGAATCAATAATTATGGAACTTATGTTCACAGCTTCTACATGTTCTTCCCAGTGGAAAATATGAACAAAACTAACTTAACATTTCTTATTTCAGTTATTGATAAAGATAATTCACCAATACTCTCTTCCTTCAGCTTACTGATGACTAAGAAAGGGCTAAAATGAAAAGAAAACATAGGTTACCCTGTATTTTCCTTTCCTTCTGCCAGTATGTCATCATTTTCAGCATATGTGATTGGATAATACAAGGAAGTAATACGAATAAAAAAAGAACATAATAGTGTTTCTTGATTATCTGTGTTTGTTAGAATACCACTGCCTTCTTTCTGTGTTTAAATTTGTGTGATCTTTCAGGGATGTCAGCCATCTCCCTCCTCCAAATTTGTCTATTCACTTCTAGAAGTAATTCTCTTATTTTGTAATCACTTTGAGTCTCATTGAACTCTTGTGCATTGTGAGTCTCTTGAAATTATTTAGTTACAGAACATAACAAATGCTATATGCAAACTGGGTGGCAAGGAACATGTGTGTTACATGTATCTCCTCTGCTCACACATATGCTCCACTACAAAATGCAGGCTTAAAAATAATAGTTCATTATAGTGAATTCAGAACAGAAGACCAGGACCATTTTGAGTGTGGATCCTTTTTGACTGCACAGTTTGTATACCCATGATTCCAGCCTAACTCAGATCATCTACCATTGTATCATAAGTGCAAAGTGACATAGGTGAGTTGTTTGGGCAGTAATATGAGGGTTCTCTAAGGAAACAGAACCAATAGGATACACAGATAGGGAAAGCGAGAGAGAGAGAGAGAGAGAGAGAGAGAGAGAGGGAAAGAGAGAGTTCTTTTAAAGACTTGGCTCACATGATTGTGGGGGCTGGTAAGTCCAAAACCTGCAGGGTAGAGCAACAGGCTGGAGATCCAGAGAAGAGCTGACATTGAAATTTTAAATCTGAAGGCAATGTAGTGGTAGAATTCCTTCTTCCTTGGGAAACCTCAGTCATTTCTCTTAAGACCTTCAGCTGGGTGGGTGAGGCCCACCTACATTATGGAGGGTTATCTGCTTTACTCAAAGTATACCAGTTTAAATGTTAATCAGCTAAAAATACTTTCACTGCAACATTTAGACTTGTGTTTGACCAAAAATTGGGAACCATAGCCTACCCAAGTTGATGCATAAAATTACCCATCACAAAAATAAACTCCAAGATAGATATTAGTATGCAGGAAGTTTGTGGAAGAGTTCTCTGAGGTTAATACTTACATAAAGAAAGTGGGAATGAGCAGAGGGAGAAGCTGAACTGTGATAAAGTCCCAATGTCATCCAGCTCTATGGGGAATTTTAAAGAGAAATGACTCTTCAGAGTTGTCCCAGTTAGAGGCAAGAAACTGGGCTTTTATATACCCTAGTCAATCAGTTATTGGATATAAACTTTCCAGGAAGAGGACATGACCTTGGGCAAGGTTGACTCTCTTCACAAGTATTCCCTGTAAGAGGCTAACAACACTGCCAGCAGGTGAGGGAATAAGTTCTTTCACAGTAAAAGGGATCAGGGTGCCACATCACAGCATCTAACACTTTATCTCTTCTTGCTGTTCCTCTTCCCAGCCCCACACTCCCCAACCTGTGCCAAAGATTACATAGTCTTTAAGGGTCATGATCTCATTATGTTTTCTTTGTAACTCCTACTCATAGCTCATTGTCTGGCATGTAGTAAGCAGTCAACATACCCTTATTAAATTAATCGGCAAGGAAACTGAGCAAAAATAATTTCTCTTAACAAAATCCAGATTCTGATAAAGAATAGAATAATAATGAATGCATGTATAGCTTTTCACAATTTTTGTGGCTCTTTCACACTAGCCCCATTTAAACTTTACAATAACTCAGTGAGTTAAGAGAATGACTGTTTTCATTTTCCTAGATGAAGAAACTGAGGCTCAGAGAAACAAACTGTTTTGCCTAGAATCACAGAATATTAATAAGTGTCATTTTCAGGATTTTCTTGGCTACAGTGATTGCATTATGTTGTCTAATGACTGATGTTACATCAACATAATGCAATCACTCTAAGCTGTAGTCCTGTCCTTTTTAACCTCCTCAGATCTGGCCCTCATATTGTGCTCCATGAATAAAGCGAACAATTAGATACTCTACCTTTCTTCAGCTGCCTGAAGAACGTGACTGGCCTGTGTTTCTAGTAGCAGCATGAGTTAAGGGAGACCCACACGCATTTCCTGGACTCACACTGTGGCTGCTGGTATCATGGTGATTTGGGTTGCTCCAAACATGACAAAGCAACTTCAGTGACCTTCCCAGGGATAGAGCATCTCTTGTCTTCATTATTTATAGTCAAGATCTAGTTACCCAGGAGAACTGGCCACTAATCACATAGGGTCAGCCTTGAGGCTGCTGAGAGGAGAAAGAGTTGTGGGAGCTCCACATAAACAGTTGTTTCTTTTACTTCCATGGTGCTGACCTATAAAATATCCCACAGACCATCAGATGAAAGTAAAAATAGCCTTTCTTGGTATTGAATGATCTGACTTCCTTGACAAAGAGGTCATAGATTCACCTCTTCTGATGGTTTCTTCCTTTTGATTAACTAGCCAAATCCATTGAGGAAAGAGTATTCAACTCTTTGAAGGAAGAAAAAATGGAACTGCTTGGGTAAAGGACATCTTTTTTTAAAGCTGCATGTTCAGGTGACTTCCATTTGATCTTATAGAACCCGTAAAGTATAGATCTGTGGGTTGGAATGATAGCAATAGAACTAATATCTAATTTTTGAAAGCAAATAAGATGCACTAACTATATCTTCTGGTACTTAGATGGCCTAATAGCAAGGAAATAAAACTGAAGATTTCATGATTCAGTGCTCTGAAGGGTATCTGTGATGTAACAGGAAAACAGACTCAGGTACAAATGGATTTTAGCCCACCTGTGCATTTGCTAGCACGGCCACTCTAAACTTCAATTTCTCAGCTGTAAAAGAGGAACAAAAATATATGACTTTGTGGGCTATTGGTCAAATCACATAAAATGCAAATGAAAGTTCTTTCCAAATAGCAAATCATTTTTTACTAAAGTATTTTACTAGTCATAGAGTAAGTGAGGATGAAAACAGACTTCTGAATGCCTGTGCTACCTGGAAGTATTGGGTGCTAAGTCTCATGTCTGCCATGCCATGTTTAATCCAATCAGAAGTAACATGACAACCTGCTGGATTATTACACCAATAATTTATAATTTAGAAGCCCCTGGTATTATTTCAATATGAATGATTTAAGTAATAAAGCTGTGTTTTTTCCAAATGGTACATCATTCCTCATTGGTAGAACCAAAACTAAATTATTCATTTTAAAGTTTACAGTTTCATGAATTTTGACAAATGTAGACACCCATGTAACAACAACTGTAATCAAGACAGAGAACATTTCCATCACCCCCAAAAGTGCCTTTGTATTTCTCTGTGGTCAATCCCTCCTCCACATCCCAAGTGCCACAGATATGTGTGTGTGTGTGTGTATATGTTTATATAATTAAAAATAGATTTATTTTATATATAATTTCATATAAACAGAATCATGTAGTAAGTACTATTTGCACCTGACTCCTTGACTTGGTCTAATGTCTGTGAGGTTCATCTGCATGTGTGTGTCTCAGTGGTCCTTTCTGTTGGTGAGTAGCATTCCTTTGTTAGGGTGTACCACAGCTTGTTTATCTATTTACCTGTTGATGAGCAGGGGATGATCATTTCCATTTTTGGAGGGGGTGATTATGAGTCAAGCTGCTGAATGATCATGTGCAAGTCTTTGTGAAAATATATGCTTTTATTTCTCCTAACTAAATTCTATGAATTGCTAGATGTAATGATAAGTATACATTTAACTTAATAAAAGTTGTCAAACTGTTTTCTAAATTATGTGCCCCATCTTCCCATGTCATCTGCAATATATAAAAATTTCAATCATTGCACATTCTCCAACACTAGTATTGTCAGTGGTTTAAATTTTAGCTATTCTAGTGTGTATTATTGGTACCTCATTGTGAGTTTTATTTGTATTTCTCTAGTGGGTATTTTTTCATGTATATTTCACCTTTTCATGTGATTATTGACGATTTGTTTGTCATCTGTTATAGATTGTTCAAATAGTTTGTCCATTTTTTAATTAGTTTATTACTGATAGCTTTTACAAATAAAAATAAAGCAGAATAGAAAATATCAGACTACATTGCATCTAGTATATTTTGTTTCATTAAAATTTTGTTTCAATATATATACACATAACTAACTGTTTGTGCCTGTCTTTGCATATATATACACACAAGCATGCATACAGATGTATATACTGTGTTGCAAACTTAAATACTTAGTGATAAAATATCCCCTTCCATATCTTAAACCCATTAAAAGTCAGGTTTTCTAACACTTGTAGCTGAAATCATGTGTGTTCTGGCTTATTCTTCTACAGTTTCTCCCTGGGACAACCTCTTTACATTTCACTTCTTATATTATTCATACATCTGGAGTCGTGCATTTGCATAAATATACAGCAAATTGTTCACTTTTCTCGGTTGATTACTAAGTGTGTGATTGCTGAAAAGTGGAAATCATTTCTAGCTATTGACATTTGAATTCATAGGCTGAGATGGAAAAGTCTGGTAGGAAAAAAAAGGATATGTAAGACCTAAATGACCTTTAGAGTAGTAGTATAGGTGATTTTATGCAACTTTAAAAATTATACTTATGCACTCTAATTGATTTGTAATCAATTAAAGTTTTAAACTGATAGTAATCATCAGAGTTTCTCAGTAGATTTTGAAGTATGGTAGCTATGCCATGTTTGGTTTCAGAACTTTTTATTGTTCTGGGATATTCTCCTTTGACTAGTTACAATGTTAAAATGTTTGCAAAGTAATTCTTGGCATGCTATTTTCAAAGGAAGAAAGGCTGTTTCTGCTCACTTTCAGTATATTCTCCACATGAAAAACTTAACACTAAAACTGGCCTTTTCATGGTTGGAGGTGTCCAGGACTTTGCTGTTCCCTCAAGTTCTTCAGCTTCCACATAGGCTTAGAACTTGTTTTGCTTCTCTGCATGAAGCAGTTGGCCAAGGAAGACATATGTCCTACCTTCAGAGAGATTTTGCTTACATTTGTTAGGATAATAGCAGCTTCACTAACAATGAACCTCCACATTTCAGGATCTAACATAAAAGAAACTTACATCCATCTTATGTAACCATCCAAAGTGGTTATTCCTGATCAGCAGGAGAAGTAGCAAGTGGGAATCTTCATGCAGTCATTGGAGCACCAGGTTAACAGAGGAGCTGTCATCAATATATCCTTCCATCATTCCTCTTGACACCGACATTTAACCAGAGGAAAGATGAGAGAACTGTATGCTGGTATCTCACAGGCTGGGTGTGAAAGTTGTGCACATCACTTCTGCTCATGTTTCATCCACCAGAACACAGCCATGTGGCCACACCTACTGCAGGAAAGGTTGGTATATTTAGTCTGGCTGTTTGCTTGGGAAGGAGATTTTGATGCACAGCTTGCGATCCTTGTTATACCCTTTAGTTTTACTGATAGAAATTCTTTGTAGAGACAGTGAAACAAAGAGACCAAATGAAGATGAGAAAGAATGTTTGCACACAGCAGGTGGGTGGGTACACAGTGGAACCCCACTATCCTCATCCATCCTCCAATTTGACAGACTATAGGAACGGCCTCCCTCCAGTCTCATCTGCCACATTTTTTCCAGTCTCATTGGACTTCCAAGTCCTCTCGAGCTCCAAGCTCAGGGCCTCTACCTGGCTCTGACCCCTGCCTGAGCACTCATTCTCCTGTTTGCTGAGCTACATCATGATCATCTCCTTGGGACTCAACTTTAAGATTTGTTCCTCAAACCGATTTTCTCTGAACTTCAAGCTCAAATTTTGTCCCCTTTATTCAGCAGTCTTAGAGAATCTTTTTCTTTTTTTTCTTTATAGCAGTGGTTCTCAACATGAAGTAGGGAGGGACAATTTTGCCCTCACAGAACATCTGGCAATGTTTGAAGATATTTCTGTTGGTCACACCTTGAGGAGAAGGGATGATACTGGTATCTAGTGGGCAGAGGTCAGGGATGCTGTTACATGTCACAGGACAGCCTCTTACAACAAACACGACAAAGGTTTATCTGGCCCATAATGTCTAAGTGCCAAGACTAAGGAACCTGAACAAACATTTACCATAACTTGTAAATCTTGTTTATTTGTATGTTTGTTTAATGTCTGTCTCTCTCACTAGATTAAAAGGGATGATAGCTGTTTGGTTTGTCCCTGTATTCCCAGGTTATGACACATAACATGTCATGTAGTAAGTGCTCAGAAATTGTGTTCAGGGAACACCAATGAATTCCAAATGTAATTCATTCACGTATACTCATTTAAACAATATTTGTTGGATGTCTACTAAGAGTGAGGCACTGGGAAACCAAGATGAATAAACTTTAGACCTAATATTGAAGTATATATATATATATCTTTAAGCTACATTTATTATATTTATTGTGCCCCAGAACTAAGTTGCTTACACAGTTCTTTGTTTTATGCTTCACAACCCCCTATAAAGTAGTATATTATCATCATTTTCCTATAGAGAACACTCAGAGACATCAAATTGATTTGCCAAACATTATGCACAAAGCAAGTGGATAAGCTAGGATGCTACTCTAAACTGAAGTAGATTTTTCCAAAGCATCATACCGTTAATTGTTTTTGAATTTGCTTTTAGCTAAGACTTTGCCTTTGTTGTTGTTGTTGTTAATTGTTGGTACTGGCACCTAAATGCAAAAACCCTGAGAGGTAGGAGAATATTATACCTATTTTAAGAATGAAGAAAGGCCAGCCTGAGCAAGAGCAAGACCCCCATCTCTAAAAATAGCTGGGCATTGTGGTGGGCCCCTGTAGTCCCAGCTACTTGAGAGGCTGAGACAAGAGGATCACTTGAGCCCAAGAATTAGAGGTTGCTGTGAGCTATGATGTCAAGGAACTCAATCCCAGGGTGACAAAAGAAAAAAAAGAAGTATGAAGAAAAGGAGGCTCAGTAAAAACAATTGACCTGCACAGGAATAGCCATCCAGTAAGAGGTGGAACAAAAAGGGAAAAATAAGCCCACGTTTGTCAGCCAAACACCGCTAGGAATGCCCCTGTGGCCAAACAAGCTGGGCTTAGTGGTACTTGTTTCAACAAAGAGGGGCACATGTCATTGGAAAACAGGGGGTACCTCTGTTGGAGAAGCTTGGATTGGGCTGATTTAGGTGGTGATTAGGTGATTTGGGGGAGGCTTAAAGGAAGCATTGTTTTACTCTGGATTGAGTGCTATTAAGAAGCAGGGCAATTCTATAATCAGGTATCTTAATTTTTCCTTAGGAGGTGAGAGTAAAGGAGAGAGGATAAAACTTTAATTGGTAAAGTAGGAGCAGCCTCACGTTTTAGCTGTGATAGGAGAATATCTGGTTATTTTTGTGGGTTTGCACACTGTTTTTGAAATGTCTTGTTTTTGTCTTTCTTCCTCGCCTTTTCAAAATGATCTTGTCTGATGCTGACTTTCTGAGAAGTTGTTGACTGGAGAGTACTGAGGCATGACGGTGCTATCCAGCTCACATGTGACAGCTGTCAGGGGCTGCATTTTGCTTTCTCAAAGGTCTCAATACTTGTCACCCAGTGATTTTCTCCCTGCACTGCACGGCACGACACTACCTTGCCTGTATGTAGTCTGCTCATTGCTGTGTTGAGGATTACAGGCCTCTGGGAAGGGGCAATGTGGTTTGGGGCTGTCGGTGTATACGAGTTTATCTCCCATCTTACTCCCAGACCCCCTTCCCCCACCACACTTCCTCTTCTTCAATACTCAATGCTCTGCTGTCTTTACTAAAACTTGCTCTGCTGGAAGGTCTGAAATTGATGTGCCTTGAATATTAGTCTACTGACACTGATCAGAACATCAGTACATCATGGACGATGCTTCCAGAGACCATTTGTAAGAACAGACAACAAAATGCTACCTTTTCTAGAGGATTGTGGAATTTTCATCAGTTTATTTTTCAAAGTTTTTACTGTTTTAATTTTTGTGAGGAAAGTAACGTATGTTCACTCCAGGAGAAATAAATAGGACAGTAGAAATGAGAAATGTTTTTTAAAGTTACTCATAGTTCTATCATTTGAAGAAAGACACTGTCAATATTTTTGAGCATCTTCTACCAGAATTTTCTCTGGTATGGATGTGTATATTTGTGTTAATTGTTTTGGTCAGACTCACAATAAAATTCGGGGGTTTTTGCTGTGTTTTTTTGTTTGTTTTTCTGTCTTTTTTTTCTTCTTTTATTGTTTCAGGTGCTTTGAGGGTACAAAGAATTAGGTTATACTGTTTGCTTTTGTTAGGGTAAAGACCTTCTTATAATTGTGTCTTGCTCCCAAGAGGTGAGTCACACATCATGCCCATTACTTTTATGTTTTCTTTTTTGTTTTCCGTCTCTTTATTTTTCTACATGCCATTCTGACTTATTACTTGTCACACCTAGCTTCCTAATCACTAGATATTGCTTCAACTGGCTCCAATATGCTTTTGAACAGAAACCTATGATTTAGTTGACCATATGATATTAGGAAGTTTTAATTTTAATTTTCCCAAATGTATATTGGCCCAGTTACATGGGTTTTGACTTCTTAAAGATTTTTTTTTGGTAACACCTAGGAGACAAACAAGATTTCTTTACTGATTAATAATTTTTTTCTAGTACATATTTTCACTGAAGATGCTGAGTATTGGGTGGCAGGGATATTCTCCAGGGCTTCATTTCCAACTTCCTTTCTCAGACAGGCCTGGGCTTCATCTCCTAGCCCTAAAGAATAACATCTGAAACAAGGAGAACTATCATTTCTCATTATTTTTGGCAACTATGATGGCGAATCTCCTTTTTTGTCATGACATCAACTATATATTCGTGTTTTTTTGTTTGTAACCAGAATTCCCAGGTGATTTGAAAGGGTTTTTTATTTTATTTCTGCATAATCTGAGTTTATCTTTCTACCTTAGTATTAATGATCTCCTTATTTCCTTCTTGAACTTCCAAAGAAATACCACTACATTCCTGCTACTTGGGTAAGCATAGCAACTTACTTGTCTATTTTTTTATATTTTCCACCTTCCAAGTGGATCTTCTCCCACAGTTTTAACAAGGTAATGACACAAGGAAAAGAGGAGAACCTAAGTCCTCTTCTCCACTTTCAGAGCTCCCAACTTAAGTTGTAGCTCTTTCTTCACATTTACTTTCTCTAATACATACTTGTCTAAATCAAGAATATGAGCTAATATATACAATAATCACTTCCTTCTTGGTCTGCACTGAAGAAAAGCATCCAAACAATGGTAGCGACAGTTCCACTGTCAGCTGCATGGAGAAGATACTCCTGGAGCGTTATGGAGTATAACATGATTAAACTTATGCATTCAGGCAGGAGTGGGAATGCTTAACTCCAGGAGAGCAACCTTAGAGGCACACGTGCCCTGTTTTTGAATGCTTTGTGAGTTGTCATATAGAACAGGAATCATCTTACTCTAACTTGATCTAGAGTGTAATATAAGTTCCTGTGGGTACATTTATAAAGATGTAGATTTTTGTTAAGTAGAATAAGAACTGTTACAAATGAAATGGCTCATCTTTGGCAGTAATCGGCTTTGGAAGAACTTTAGCAGAGGAGGCTGACTCTGTCATGGTTATTCTAAGGAGATTCTGGCACGTAAAAGAAAGTTGAACTAGATAGCTCATCGTGTTTCTTTCAAATCAAAGATTCTTTTCCTCCACAAAGCTCCTGTATGTTGAACTTTTATTATGTTTAATACTGTGATTTTGTGGGAGATTTGTTTATGATTAAAATAGACAGGTAGCTACAGATTTTTGAGGAACTGGAAATTGAGGGTGGGAGAGTATAAGCAGATAAGCCAGCCCTCCTGATAATACCTCATCTCTGCCACTGTGCTGTTTCTTAGCAATAATTCTCATCTCTGTTTAGATGAACATGGTATCTAGTCCTCATCAAATTGAGGACCACAAAATACACAAATTTACATCCCTGTTATATAATGAAAATGTCTTAGCTTTACACTTCCCCTGGTTTCTTTTTTGCCCAAATTAAAGCCTTTGTTTCCAAATGTCCCTTCTTTTTTCAAGTGTAACACAACTTTTTTTTTTTTTTCTCAGCATCATACCTGATTCATGTTTATTTTTGGTTACTGTTTTAAAGCTATAGTCAGGCTTCAGGTTTGAAACTTGTTTATCACTGAGAGTAAGGGTTGAATGTTGTCACTTAAATATTCCTATGTTGAAGTCCCAGTATCCCAGAATGCAAACTTATATGGAAATAAGATAGTTGTAGATGTACTTAGTGGAGATGAGGTCCTGCTCAAGGAGGGTGAGCCTCTAATCCCATATGGCTAGTGTACTTAGAAGAAGGGGAAATTTGGGGTGGCGCCTGTGGCTCAAAGGGGTAAGGCGCTGGCCCCATTTGCTGGAGGTGGTGGATTCAAACCCAGCCCCAGCCAAAAACTGCAAAAATAAATAAATAAATAAGAAAGAAGGGGAAATGTGTGCACAGACATGCACACAGAGAAAATGCCATGTGAACATGAAGGCAAAGATTGGAGTGATGTGTTTATAAACCTAGGAACGTCAAAGATTGTAGGAAAACCACTGGAGTCTAGATGAGAGCACTCAACAGATTCTTCCTGACAGCCATCAGAAGGAGCCAAACCTGTCTATACCTTCAGCTTTTAGCTCCCAGAAGTGTGAGAAAACAAATTTCTGGTATCTCAGTCACCCAGTTTGTTACTCTGTGACGGCCGCCCTAGGAAAAAAATATACCTAGAGATGTGAAAAAAACTTGTCGCTACCGCAAAATAAATCAGTGGGCTTTAGTTTACAGCATAAAAGAAGATATCTTCTTCCCTTCCACTGATCTTGTAAAATTCCAAGAAAGCTTAATGTCTGAAGGAAACACTGAAGTTAGGTATTTAGTAACAATTGTGCATGAATATTTTATTAACAAATATTTCAAATAAAGATGCATTCATTATGCACATATTTAAATTGTTTTCATTTAAGCGTGCAATTGCACTTCAGGTTCCTTGCTTGCCACTGACGCATACTCAGAAAAGCTTTTAACTTTTCAGTTACAAATGAAATGTTTTTCAGAGAAGCAGCAGTTTCTCCTTATTAACAAAAGACTCTAAAAATTTACTCCTCGAAGTAAAAATTTCAGCGAAGTTGTAAAGTAACCCGAACTCAGATGTTTGTTGCCTGGAAAAAAAAATAGGCCAAAGTGAAAATAAATTAAACTGAGTGCAATTTTATAATAATAATAAATATGATTCATAAAGCAATTAAGAGAAGTTTTTCCTTGGGTCAGAAAATTAAAAGTTTGTTCAAAGGCATCAGAAGAAGGGATTTTAGGTACTGACAGATTATTGGGCTAAAATCCAAAAACATTAAAATTGGTTTATGTAGCATTTGACTTCTAGTTATATTAGACTATAGTATAATAGAACTTTCAATATCATTTAGGTAGAAAAATGTTTGTCATTCTTGCTTTGAGAGATTTTTGTGGTATAAATCTTGTCTGTAAACCATTATTTAAAATTTGGAGGACCAGTTTCAGGGCATAAAAGAGATTTTGATGAAGCAAAGTAGATAGTGTACTTTGTGGGCAGAAAGATCTGGGGTCACACCACAAATCAGCCACTTACATGCTGCAGGCAAATTATATAAATTTCTCAGCCTTGGCCTCAGGTAGGCAGAAAACTATCTTGAAAGACTTTAATAATCATGAAAATTAAATGTAAAATGCCTAGCACAATTTCTAGGCCATCATAAGAGGCTAATAAGTAGTAGTTATTATTGTTATTATTCAGCTGACTTTTCTTCCAGCTAAAGCTGATGCAATAATCCCTCCCTTCTCCTCATCCTCCTGTAGCTGTACTCAAACCTCACTTTTCTTCCAACATGAAAATGATCTACTGCTTATTTAAAAGAGGAAAGGGATATGACGATAGTGGGTTCAAGGAAAGGTAGTGTGGAGCCTGAATAATGGTGGTCAAATATATTCATGTCCTAATTCCCAGAATCGGAATATGTTACCTTACATGGCAAAAGGAACTTTGTAAATATTATTAAGTAAAGGACTCTGAGATGGCCAGATCATCCTGGATTATCCAGGTAGGCTTGATGTACTCACATGAGTTCTCGAAAGAGGGACATAAGAGGAGTCAGATTTAGAGGATGTTCTAATAACCGAGGCAGAGTTAGGAGTGATGGGTTTTGATGATCGAGAAGGGCGTCACAAATCAAAGTATACAATCCACCACTAGAAAATAAATAAAGGTGAGGAAACTGATTCCCCCCTAGAGAGTCCAAAAAGAACCAACCCTACTGATAACTTGACTTTAGCCCAGTGAAACTGATTGCAGATTTCTGATCTACAAACTACAAGATAATAAACTTGTACTCTTTTAAACTACTGCGTTTGAGGCAATTTGTTACAGGGGCAATACGAAATTAATACAGGTAGAGATGAAGTTATGTGAGGGCTGCATTAATGTTATGTAACAAACCACCCTGTAACACAATGACTTGACATACCAAGCATTTGTTTATCTCACGGGCCTGCTGTAGGGTTCTGCTAATCTGGTCTGGGCTTGGCTGATCTCAGCTGGACTCGTTCATCTCAAGTTACTTTGCCAGACCTATGGGCTGGCTGGTCTAGGGAGACCTTAGCTGGACAAGAGGAGAGGATGGAAATTATCTCTTTTCTACATGCTCCCTGGAAAAGCTAGCCCAGGCTTGGTCTCCCAGATTTCTATGAGAGAGAACAGGGAAAGATATTTGACCTCTCGAGGCTTAGGTTCAGAATTGGCACAACACGATGTACACTGCATTTTTGGCCAAGGTGGGTCACAAAGCCTGCCCAGGTTTTAGTGGCTAGTGAAACAGATTTCAGCTCCCTGTGGAAGGAACTGCAAAGGCATGTTGCAAAGAATGTGAATAAGGAAAAAGGTAAAGAATTTGAGATATTTTTGTAACCAATGGACCACACAGTCACTGTCACAAAAGCATGCTCAGTTTTCACCTGATTTTCTGGCCTCCGCATTTGGGCATCCCCTCAACCATTCATTATTTCCCCTTTCTGTATTATACCCATATGCTTATGAGCTTCTGATAGGTTGGTTATTAGTTTTGAAAAGCTGTGATCAGTTAATTCTCTTGACAGGTAAATATTCATAGATAGTTACCTAGTCATCATGCCTCCTTGTCCCACGTCTATTAACCTTTTAAAGGCAAAGTGTCAAACAGTTTTTGCCAAATTTCTTTTCCCATATATGACTCCAGGCTCAACAAGCCTTATCCATATGGAGTTACTAATGGGTTGTTATCTCAAGACTTTCTGAACTGCTTCTAATGCAGCTTCGTTAGGGACAAAAAAGACCATATGCTGCCTGCTGCTTTTTCTACATAAGATATTTCCTTTTTATTTCTTTACCCAGGTGTTACTTTTTTCTTAAAAAAAGAAATAACGGTGTAGACACATATGCGAATGCTTATTAGAGTAAAGGAAGTTACTGGGCTCAAATCGTGCAAGTTCCAGACTCCAGATGGGCAGGTGTGGCAGCTGTGTTTCAATCAATTGTGAAGGTGTTTTTCCCAGGATGCCTTGACGACAGCAACATCATTAGAAGCAACCATGCTCCCAAGAGCCATCTGGCTTAGTTCTTATTTATTTATTTTTCGTTATTGTTCTTCCTCTTACGAATGCACAAAATTCAGTAAATGAATGAATGAAGCTCATTATTGTCTTTGCAATTGCAGAAATGTACGCTTTTGAAATTTCCTAGTCTCCTGGTGAAATTTAAATAATATGTTGAATCAAACTTTGGATTCTCTCAAAGCTTTCTTCTTCTCTAGTTTCACTGTCCCTTTCTTAATTCTGTTCATTATCACCTTTTGAAAGGTTATTTTTGAATTGGCATAGAATAACATTAATATTTTTGATCTACAGTTCTACAAATTTTAGCACATACATAGATTTGTGTAACCCCTCCATAATCAGAATACAAAACAGTTCTATCTGTACATCAATATTTAAGCAACTCCATTTACAATGTCCTCAACCCGGAAGCAATCAAAACTCCTTTCAGGTGGCAAATATATAAAACAAATAGTTGTATATCCATACAACAAAATGCTACTCTGCATTAAAAAGAATGGAACTACTCATTCAAGCAACAATGTGGGTGGCTCTCTCAAACATTATGTTGAACGCAAGAGGCTAGCTAGTCTCAAAAGATTGCATGTTGCATAGTTCCAGTTGCATCATATGATCACTTTTTGCCTGAACTTTTTAATCCTCAGTTATTTGTTCACATCCAGTATTGCTGCAGTTTCCTCTCTAGTTTCTGGCCCTCACCGAATGGACTTTGAAACATGAAAATCAGATAACACCAGAGAGTTGCTTAAATCACTTCAATGAGTCAACTCTTTTAAATAAGCAGTAGATCATTCAATCTGGTGCAGACTTCTGCCTGTGATTTAGAAAATTCTTCATGATGTGGGTCTCGCCTACATCTCTAGCCCAATCCACTGCCTGCCCATCTGATGACCAAGGGTATAGTAATCACCACCGTGTTGAGGTTTTGAATGCACATATATAGATTTGCATAACCATGCATTCCCCAGGTCCTCTGTGGCTTTCCCTCTTGTCTGAAAACCTCTCCTATCTCTCCACTTACCTTGTTGTCCCTCTTCACACTTCTTACAGCACAATTTTTCTAAAACCCTTCGCTGGTTTATTTCAGAGAAATAATGGGAAGCCTCAAGTTGCTCCGTTTATGTCTATGATTGTAGAGGTGGTATAAAGGGGAATCTGCTTAAGATTCCACTAAAATGATCTGGAAGAGGTAGGATTGGCAGGTGCGAAGCCTCTCTAAGGCAAAATGAATTTCGGTTTCTTCATTTAAAGCTTCTAGAGAGCATAGTTTAGGTTTCTGCCCATATTTACAAATGTAACAGGCTGAGGAGGCATAAACACTTACTAAAACCCTTGTAGGAGAACATCGTGCCTGCCAGCAACTCCTTGCCAGAGCAAACATTTTGAAAACACTTGGACGATCCTGGCTGCCCCAGTGTTTTCATAAATATTTCCAGCCGGCAGTCAGAGAACCCTTGCGCGAGTGGTCAACAGGAAAACTTGAAATGGAAGAGGTTCAGTGAGCAGCTGCTGAGTTGTGAAAATGTATGCAAAAGCATATGGTTGTCTTTAGGGCCTTAAGGCAGCATTTTAATTAATTAATTTATTTATTCTCTATCCTGCAAAGATCAAAATACATGATTCCATTTTAGGAAGTTTTCTTGGAAGCAAACCCTTCACTTTTGAAAAGAGCATATAAATGGCTAGCATAATGTAAATATTTGTTTACCTAAAATACGTTTTACTGAGAAATAAAAACTCTGTAGAATTTGGCCTGTTGGTCCTCATGAATTTCCAATAATCTCATTGGCATTCTTGCCTTCCCTTATTTGGAAAGATGTAAGATTTAACTTTCTACCATTTAAGCTGAATTGCAGAAGGATATCTAGGTGAAAAGCGTTGAGAATTTGATGCTGGTGCAGAATGCTGCAATTTGCTTACTTGAGTATAAATGCTGAGCTTTCAACCCTTCTATACACTCAGCTATGTTTGGCGTTTAATTCAAGTATTGAATTATATTTAAATATATCTTTACTGGTAAGGTCCAAAAGCTGCAGCCACCCTTTTTTCTTGCATATTGGGACTGCATTGGTTTAGCCCTAAGGGACAAATCTTCCTCAGTGTGTCCCTTTGTGCCAGCAAGAAATTCCCTCCTAATTTTCCTATTCCTCACATTGGGAAAAGTCAGATGTTCTGACGTAGGCAAGAAGTTTCCTCCATGAGTAAGTGAGTTTAAACTATGAGAGTTTTTCCTCCCTGCTTTGTTAGATGCCCCAGTTGAAAAACGCTGTGTATAAATGAGGATCCAGTTTCCACCTTGAGTTCAGCACTTCCCTTAGAACACTGACCCTTTGGAGTATTTCACCCCAAAAGTATTCTGTGGCCAAAGAAATTTGGGTGCTTTTGCAATTGTATCATACCTTGGTTCTTGCAGCTTCTCAATCGTCATTAACATGCTAAAGTCCTGATTAGAACTGCATGAAGTTAGTTAGCTCTTTTTCACTTGCTTAACCCAGTATTTCCAAACGTATTTGACAGTGGAATCAATTTTTTAACATGTACCACATTACCATTTTAAGGAACAGTTCTTAGGGAATGTGGTGTTAAAACTTTGATGGAATTTTTAATAGGATGAAGACATTATCTAAATGTCTCTTCTATAATGCTTAGTGGCAGTTGCTACAAGTTCTTCAAAATTAAAAACAAATGAACAAAGCAACCAAAAAGAAAATAACTAATCAAAATGATCACTCTTTCATGTATAATATAGCTAATAATAATTCAAGTTTGGGAGCCATTGACAATACAGAATTCTAAAGCAACCTGAGGTCTGAGAGATGTCCTAAGCTAGTTCACCTTTTGAAAAAAAAGAACACAAATAATTATAATAAAAAAAAAAAACAGGCGATGCCTGTGACTCAAAGGAGTAGGGCGCTGGCCTCATATGCCGGAGGTGGCAGGTTCAAACCCAGCCCAGGCCAAAAAAAAAAAAAGCATGGTGAGGTCAGGTCATCAGTAAGCAACAAAGCTGGGGACCAAAAGTGTCTGAATTTCAGTCCATTATTCCATTGATTCACAAAATAAAACCTAACTTAAATGTTGAGAAATCATAGTGCTTCTAAGTAACTGAACTCCACCTCTAAACAAGGATATCCTAACATCTTTTAAATGCTAGTTTTACTCTAATGTATAATGTTTTGTTACAAGAAATATTTATGAATTACCTACTTACTACAAAAATGTACATCTTCTGCAGAGACATTTTAAACTCCATGAAACTTAGGCATGTGTGTGTGTGCGTTTCTAATGCATTTCTAACTAATCATTATTATAACAGTCCTCAATTTTTTTTCTGGTGGAAATGAAATTTTTGTTCATTTTAATATATAGATTTGTAAATAATTTCTTAAAAAACCAAAGGAGGAAGCTAGCTTAAAAGACCTCGGGAAGCTTATGTGATAAGGGTTCCTGGGAGTAACATTTGCAGCCTCTAGCCCTAGACCCATTTCTCCCCATTGGTGGAGGATGGTGCTATTACTCCATGGTTTTCAATTGATTGATATAATTGATATGTCTCCTACAATCACTGGATATTCCATCTCCTTTCTTTTCCTTATGTGAAACCATGTCCCTTGGTTGTCTGCTCTGAAATTTTCCCTAAAAAAGTTACTGCCCCAAGGTCTGAATTGAAGATGAGGGAGTTAGAAGCAGAGCCAGGGATCTTAAGTCCATTGGGCCATCACATCTCAGCTTCATTGGTCAAAGATTTTATCTGTAATAAAGGTGATATTTTGTCAAAGCGAAAGGTGAAGAGTAAAAAAGAGAGACAAAAATAACTCTGTCTCTAGAATTGAGAAGCCAAAAATATTTTAAGCATTGTAGAAGTTTGCCACAATTTAAGGCTTGAATACAGAGAGCCAAAATCTCTCAGAGTTAAGTTCTTCAAATATCTCTTCTGGTTTAAGGACCATTTGTCAAATCGGGTAGACAGAAGCTGAACATGTTGTGAAAGTAGTACTTCTCCAAGCTTAATGTGTATTTGGACTGCCCAAGGATCTTATTAAGATGAAGATTCTGATTTAAAGGTCAGAGATTTGGCCATTTCTAACAAGCTCCTAGGTGATGCTAAAGCTGCTGGATCACACTTTGAGTAGCAAGGTAGGCCCTAGAGAGGAGCTGACAGAACAAATGATGATAATAATAAGACTGGATGAGCTTCGTTAAGTAGCTCCTGCATTTTCGTAGTTCTTAAGGTGAAGCAATTCTTAGTGGCTTTCTCAGGCCTTAGTGTTTTGTGAGTCTTCCAACTGCAGGCTCCACATGTAAATAGAACACTGGCAGTGCAGCCTTCGGAAAGGAAGGTTTCCTACCTTTTTTCTATGGATTGAGGGCCTGAACAAAAGCAAATCAAAACAAAACGTAAAGCAAATCTTGTGAGACCAGGGCCAGGGCTGCCTGGGTTCCAGACCATGGGGCTGACCTTCCTTAGAACTAGTAGGTTTCCATTTATGTCATCTCTCTTTCTTCTCCAACAAAGTAGATGTATACACTAATTTAAAGCAGATTTGTTGTGTATATGTGTGCATGGGGGGAACATGAAATGGGTTCACTCACTTTGAAATCTCCCAAGGATTTATATGTAAAACCCAAAGAGGATACATCTCAGGAGAAGATTTGTAAATCCTGGAAACAGAGGTATGGAAAAAGAGGCAGGAAGAAAGTAGTGTGTGCTAAGGGTTTTTCTTAAGTAGTAAAAAGGACTCAGTGGGCTAGAGACTAAAATCAAAGCATAGGTTTTAGGTTAGAACTGAATTGTCAATGGAAAATGGCATGTTGTGTTTAGACTTGGTGTCAGGGAGTCAGATAGATCCTTTTCAATGACTATGTGTTTCACAGAAGCTCAATTTTCTGCCTGTTTATTTATTTTATTCTCTATCAGAAGTAGTATGCAAATGGGTAGAATTTTTATTTCCTTTAATGCTCTAGGATATTTGGATAAAAGGCATCATCAAGTATTTTTATGATTATAAGCTCACATTCATTGCTCAGTGGTAGAATATCATTAGTAGAATAGAACACTCTCAATAACTCACCTCCAAAATAGGTTTTCTTTTCTTGGGAAAACGCTTACTTTCAGCTTAGAACTGAAAATATCAAAATTTTAAAAAGGCTTTCCAGAATTCAAATGAAGTAGAATGTAGTTCATTTGCCTTCCCTATAACAAATAATGTTATTAGGAACTGAAAGACAAACATTGGGTGACGTTATGTAAGGACCGAGTCTAAGACTGCTAGGGTCAATGAGCTGCAACTTAACCTCAAAATTGTGTGGGGGGGGTGATGGTGGTGGAGGAGGTGATTTTTAGAAAGACCTCTTTTCCTGTCCATGTTTATTTGCATGCATTCTCTTATTTTTAGCATTCTTTATTTTTTTTTTTTTGGATATGCATTTTCCAAAGCATGTTTACCAACTCAAAGCCAGAATTATGTTTAAAAATAGCAATATAACTTAAAGCAGCAGTGTTTTGTCCCCTTACATTTATGTTGTGCAGAAAAACAGACTTGTGTGTGGTGAAAGTGTGTTCTGATTAAAGCTTTAAATTGGTGGCTAGTAGCCCAGTTATGAAAAACTTGGCTGCCTGCGGCTCGTTGGTAATGTGCTCTACAGGCTGTTGTTTTCTGCTGATCGCCTATTTACAGTGATTTACTCCAAATATGTGGGTGTCTTAAGTGTATGGGTGTTGTCCAAAAGAAAAAAGTCAGTTCATTCTAAATGATGAAATGAGAGGCAACACACAATAGCTTCCATTGATCCCTTAGTCATTCTTAAATTGAAGAAAGACCTGCCATAGAGGTTTGAAGTCTAACTGATGAATGAACTAAGAGGGAGGGAACCAGTTGTAAGAAAATGGGCATGTGAAAGGGCCCTCTGCACACCTACTGTGGGAACAGCACTGATGTGGGGATGGGGAAAGAAGTAAATAAAGCCTGAACCTTTAAGAAATTTATACACTCAGTTGATGAGGCTGAACAGCATCTAAACAAAATGATGAGCTCGATTGCAAAGCAGGATAGCCATGATAGTGTATCAATTTAATACATAATGCCACTAGGTAAGAAACACAAGATAAGGCAATACCACTTCTTCTTCTTCTTCTTTTTTTTTTTTTTCAGAGACAGAGTCTCACTTTGTCATCCTCGGTAGAGTGCTGTGGCATATCACAGCTCACAGCAACCTCCAGCTCGTGGGCTTAGGTGATTCTCTTGCCTCAGCCTCCCGAGTAGCTGGGACTATAGGTGCCCGCCATAATGCCCAGCTATTTTTGTTGTTGTTGTTGCAGTTTGGCTGGGGCTGGGTTCCAACCCACTACCCTTGGTATATGGGGCCGACACCCTACCCATTGAGCCACAGGCGCTGCCCAACAATACCACTTCTTTCTAGGATTTAACATTATTCAATTGGAATAAGAAAGCCTAGGGTAATTCTAATTAAGACCTCTCTCTATTTCATATAGATCCATTAATCAGTGCATTTAAAGTTAATATTTTTCAACCATTTATGAGTCTATTTATATAGTAATTCAATGTCAAATATTCAATTTTACTGTACACACCTAAAGTGTGACAAACATTGTATTAGGTATTAGGATTACATGACTAAATAATATGTTTCTTCACATTCAGAAGCTCCAAACATAGTGGGATGAAGGAAGGACAGATATGTGAAAATAAAACTGCAAACAAATGTGGTAATAATTATCATACAAGAATGAACAAAATTACATACAGGACAGTTATCAAATGTACTTGAATGACCCAGGACAGCTTTTGCAGAGATGATTACAAGAGGGATTTTTGATAAATGCTAGAAGAAATCTAAGTACACTGTGAGTTAAAATTCTATTGATTTTCTAGTATAAAGTTTATCACAAACCAATTAATGTTTGTTTGCCATGCCAGTCTTTTTACTGACTCCACGCTAGCTTTCCGAAATTACTTTCGTTTCATTTTAAATGGTCACAAATACTTTATTTAGCAATTGTTCCAGAATTTTGCCATGGCTTGAGTTCAAAGTTATTGGTCAATAATATGGAAAACGTACCATTTTTTGAGTTCTAGTCTTTTTGATATTTTATGTATGTCTTTCTAGGTTCGATGCAGGAAACTGATGATTTTAAGTATTGTAAGCAGGAAAGGATTTAACATAAGGCCTAACGTGTTTAAAAATGGAGTACTGAAAGTCGACTGTCTTCCATGAGACCCACCATAGCTGAGTGCCAAAGATGAGGAAGATGTTGTTGGTACTACACCTTTGTCATATCTGTCTCTCATACTCAGGAGTTAGGGACTTTGTCATGGGAACCATGAGTCAGGCCACAAACAGATACATTATTATGAATGCTTTGCAAGCAGTGCCAGCAGGCATAGCAGGAGGATGGCCTTCAACCTATTTTCTCTCAGAGTGGGGCTTACTGGTGGAACCTCATTACCATTCACAAACCTTCCTTGAAGGGAGTCTGAAAGTGTCGTTCTTAGCTTTCTACATTGTGGTATATGAAGGTTTGTGGAAGGAACTGGGAATAAATAAGCTATTGTTTAATTGTTACAAAATGACACATAGCACAAAGTTAATAATATTAGTCATTTTTAGTATTTCCTTTTTTCCCTAGAAAAGAGATCTCCTATGTTGTCCAAACTGGAGTGCAGTGGCTACTTACAGGCGTAAGTATAGCACTCAACAGCCTAGAACTCCATGGCCCAAGCAATTCTCCTGGCTCAGCTGCCTGAGTAGTAAAGTAGTTGTAACTATCACAATTAAGAAATTAAAATATATATGCAGATGTAGGCATTTTAATTTATATATGTATGTACAATCTGATTTATATATAATTTAGTTATAATCAAATATAAAACACATATGATTAAATTATAATTAAATCTCAGTATGTGATTTAATTATATGTTTATATCATATGTATGTATATATATAT
>CAUYQV010029597.1:0-10810 GCA_963574575.1 Galagoides demidoff | reverse complement strand
CCAGCAGCAGCTGGATCAGTCCTAGTTCAGCCCCTCCAGGGCAACTGGTGGAACAGGGGATCTGTAGTGGCTAGATCAGTCCTAGTTCAGCACCCTGGAGCAGCCAGGGGGTGGGGGAATGGCAGTGGTAGTGCAGGGTATGCAAGCAACCAGATCACTTCTAGTTCAGCCCCACCAGAGTAGCTGGGGGGGAGCAGAGGACTCCTTCACTGTCGCCCGTTGGATGCGTGTGGCACTAGCAATCTGTTCTGTGCCCTCCCACCGTGGGAGCCCAGAGCAGGGAACTCCTCCACCTCCATCTGTGGTACGTACGTGGCTCTAGCAAATAGTTCTGGGCCTGCCCAGAGTGGTAGACCCCTCCACTGCCACCTGCAGGGTGCACGTGACTCTAGCAAGCAGTTCTAGGCCCACCCAGCTTGGGAGCCTGGAGCGAGGAACTCCTCCCCTGACCCCTGTGGGGTGTGCATGTCTCTAGCAAGCTGTTTTGGGTCTACCTAGAACAGAGGACTCCTCCGCCACTGCCCACGGGACGCCCGTGGCACTAGCAAGCAGTTCTCAGCCTGCCCAGAACAGGAGCCTGGGTCAGGGATCTCCTCTGCTGCCGGTGAGGTGTGCGACTCTAGCCAGTAGTTTTGGGCCTGCCTCGCTCCTTGAGGGCAAAGGGACCCACCCGGCAAATGGGTTAGTCTGGGAAGGTTAATACCTCCTTCCCCACCTTGCACCCAGTCACTCATAATCCCCATGTCTGTGACCCTATTCACTCCAGTAGGCCACTGCTCCTGGGGTTTATGACTGGCAAAATCAGCCAGAAATCTGAGCCTGGCAGGGGGGCCTTGCGCATTTAAATTAGGCTTCTGTCTGGCTAAATTTCTCTGTAAATCAGAGGTTGCATTCAGCTCTGGGCAGCAGAAAAATAGCAGTTTACACTCAGGTGTCAATTGTAGCCTCTGCCCACCCACTGCCTTTGTCTCAGATGTATTAGACCTTGAGGGCTGGTCCTTTACTTATGAAAGTTCTCTGTGTTTTGCCTGTGGCTGCTGTCCGGAACCTCTGTTCGTCCAAAGAGACAGGGCTGGAATGGCATCAGTTTGCAGCTCAGGATGCCACTGTTGCTGTATTGGCATCCCCTGAGCTGATTTTCTTCTCCTCATGCCTGTGCCACAGTCAGCACAGAACAGCACCAGCCCTTTCCCCCTCCACTCTCTCAAGGAGATGCCCAAGAATCTGGATTCCATAGGTAACAAACCTCCAGACCTTGGAGTGGGTGGGTGGGGACTCCTCAGAGTTCAGTGTTGCAGGTGGGGAATATATGCAGTTTTATACAGTTTTACAGTTTTATGCCTGGCTGGAGGGTGCCATGGCATGCCAGCAGGGGTAGGAGGTCCAGTTTTTAGGGGGTCTCTCCCGTGGGATAGAGTGGGAGGAAGTTTGAACTCTGCTTGCTTGTTTGCATGGAGTAAACTGTGAGCCCTTGTTGTGGGGGAGGGGACTTCCATCTGCTTGTTGGTGGATTTTGTACCTTTTCGTTGTATTTTTGGGGTTGTAGCTCTCCTCAGGAAGGTTGAAGTGTGCTCTTCAATCTTCTTTCTTGGCTCTGCTCCAAACCATCAGCCAACTTGCTAAACTTCTGTCCCTCAAGTCTCCTTCTGCATGGGAGCTTCTTCAAAAAGCTGGCTGCAGTCTGCCATCTTGGCTTCACCCCCCTAGGTATTTATTTCTAAATGCATATAGTTTTCATGTACTTATTAACCATGCTTATGTTTTCTGAGTTACTAAATAGAAAAGATATGATTCTTCATAGAAAGAAATAAACTATAAACCAATTAAACTTCACTAATAGGCAAAATTCCCTGCATTTTTCTGATATCTCTTTGAGTTTAGTGGCTGTGTGGCTCTCCCACTTTCCCCATTCCATCAGTCTTCATTTGTTGAAGACTTTGCCACCTAAGTCACCTAAGGCCTGACTTTTAAATCCCTGCCATTATAGACAGTATTAACATGCTGGGAAACAGTCCATCTGAGCTTCCACTTGACCTCCTTACCTTTTAAAACTTTTAATTCCATTTTACACGAGCAATCCAGCCTCAACATCATTCTCACCAAGAACGGCTTCAGTTCTGAATTTGCAAATGTCCTTATGAAAATAATCTGTAGCCTCAGCTTCTTAGTTCTCCAGTTTTCTCCCTCAACTCCCAGCTGAGTCCTCTAGTCCGCACCCTCCTCTTCCCCTCTTTGTTTCCCTTCCTTCTGTTCTGATGCTGGCTGGAAATGGATTCCTACTATTCTGATCTGGGCTCTCCAATAGTTCCCCTGTCTGGGCCTCAATTTCCTTCAGTGGCATCAGCCTGCCAAGCCTTGACCTTGGCTAAATGTAAAATTTATCTTTTCTTCCCCTTTATGTAGCACTGAACATTGATGGAGAAAACCACAGGTTGTTGTCACTGCATACTTTTGATCCCTCATCTCAGAGAGACTCTTGCAGCCACCCTTTGGTGCTTCTCCAAGGGGCAGCCTCTCACTTTCTTCCCAGGGACTTTCCCTTTTTCTTAAATCCCAACCTCTCTACTGTAATCTCCTTTCTCTCAGCAAATGATACTGCCTCATGTTTCACAATGAAAAGTGAAAGATTTCAGGCACAAGTATCTCCACTCCTATTCCTCAGGGTTCATGTTGGGTGGACACATGCACTAAGATCTCAACTAGACTTAAGGGGTGTATATTGGACTGAGACAATATTGGATTCAGAATCATTATATCTGGATTTTGAAAACATCTTTTTGCAGTTACCTTTGTTTAGTTTTATAGCAACTAACTTTCTGTCACACAAAGAATGATAATTAGGACCGGGTAATTTACTGAGTCCCCATTGTGTGAAAGAGCCCCAAACCAGGCACCTCGGTCCCAATGATGTCATTAACAGTCTCATTCATGGTTCATAGATGCTCACTGGATAAGTGAATCAGGCAAATGATTGAACAATCCCTGAAAACGAATTAATAAATGAAAAAATAAATACAGGTTGAGTTTTCCTTTTTCAAAATGCTTGGGACTTTGTTTCAGATGTCAGATTTTGGAATATTTGCATATACATTACAAGATACCTTGGGGATGGGACCCAAGTCAACACATAAAATTCATTTATGTTTCATGTATACCTTATACATAGCCTGCAGGTAAGTTTATATAGTATTTTAATTAATTTTGTGCTTGAAACAAACTTTGTGCTCATTATGTACAGAATTTTCCACTTGTGGTGTCATGTTGGTGCCCAAAATGTTTTGGATTTTGAGGCATTTCAGATTTTGGATTTTTAGATTAGGGATTCTCAACCTGTGTGTAGTATAAGAAGTATACATGTAATAAGAAAGGAACATGTAATCTGATTTAGAATTACCTTACTATGACATTATACATGCATATATTATAAACTTTATATGTTATAAAGTTTTGAGCTATCTGGAATAGAAAATTGGAGATAAAGTGATATATAAGGAAGTGCTAATTATATAGTTTAGGCAGAGTAATTCAGGCAGAAAGGTTCTTTTCCTTTTTTATATAAGAGAGATCACAATTTCCAGCACTATACCTTCTAGGTTCATAATCTACTACATGTCTCAGGAAAGAGAAAGAATAAATACTTCACTTTGCTAGAAGTTTAAGAGTGTTGGACCATGAGATTTAAGGCAATATAGAAAGAAAAAAGGAATTTTTTATGGGCATTAGGGCCAAAGGGAAACTATAAATTAAGGCAATGTGAAAATTGCATCTGGGAAATGACAAGATCAATGTAACTGAACCGTTAGATGTGATAGGGAGCATGCGCATGTGTGGGTTACAGAAATTTCAACTAGGGACTAGTTTGTTAGAAATTTATTAATACCATTGGGAACACCTTACAGCAAATCCTATTACGGTGCACTTGTATGGAAAGAAAACCGCTTTTACTTATAATCCTACGTACAAGCTCATAAGAATAAGCCATTTGCTCTGGTCCAATTGTTAGTAAAGAGTTGGTGTCGCTAATAATTACTCAAGAAACTTGTTGAGTGTCTTTCGGATATAAACTAATACCCTAGAAACGCTGGGAGAAATAACGATGTCTAAGAAAATCTCATGGGAAGGCATTCATAAGCAGTTTGTAATACTTGAACAGCAGATTTACGATTATTTCATGTCCACATGTGATAACCACCAGGGGGCGAATTCTGTCACACTTGAAAAACTAGCTGCCTGAGGGAAGTGAACTAGAACTGAAGAGAGAAATTCCTTATCTACTTTCTGAAGTCACAGAAGGCAGTAAAGGTCTCCTCTTTTTTTTTTTTTTTTTTTTGTCCCAGGAGTAGATTTAAATGGGTTTCTAACATTAATCGCCTTTCCCCCATAAAAACAGTGCCATAAATAATGGTTAGTTTTGCAGGATGATTCCAAAAGCAAAATACTAAAATGCATTTTAATGTATCCTTATGTAATTTTAAAAAGTCATATGTATGTATATATAATTATAATTTTATGGAAAATTTTATTTTCCGAAGTATAAGCTTTCAGAGTGCAACTCATTTATATCAGCAATTACCTATTTCTTCAGGCATTAAATAAATGTCAAATGAACAGAGTTGTGTAGTCACCTTTAAATGCTTTCCTATCTTTTGAAATTTAGAATAACTTATTAAGGAAACAATAAAAACATACCAAATACAGTTGAAGATAACCTATTTTCCCCTTTATAAAGGAATAAATGTTCTGCTTTATTTTTGCAGGTGGATAAAAAGAAAGCAGAGTCCCCTTCTTCATCCTTATCCTTGAGCATTTAGCCTCTATTGTCTGGGAATAAATTATAAAAGTTCCAGGTAAGGTTATAAGTGAGCTTTTCCATGCTTATCAGACAGTTTCAGGCCCTGCAAATACCTTCTGTGCTACAAACACAAAGGATCGTTCTTTGTACATCAATTTTTTCAGCCTAATTTGCTCCAAAAGCTATCACAGGTAGAAATTACTACCATTAGCACCATCTTCAAATAGGAAAGGCAGACACTATTAGCAAGGTCCTCTACCCTTTTTGTAACAGTGCTTTGACATTATTGCCAAATGTGACCAATGTCCATGACTCTCCTTTCTCCTGGAGACCCTGCCTTTTGCAAATATCAAAATCAGTTCAGCACCTGCTCCCTTCCACTAAAAGGCAGTGGAACATTTTGTTGCTTGTTAAGCAAATAGAATAAATATACCTTTTATCTGAACGCTGTGCCTGAATTATGACCCTCCAAATTCATCGGTCAAATTTCTAACCCTTAACATATTTGAAGATGGGTCCTAAATCTTATAATCAGATTTAGATGAGGCTTTGAGGGTGGGGCCTTCAGGATGGGATTATGCCTTATGCCCTTATGAGAAAGTGGCTCCCGAGTTGTTCTCTTGCTGTTCTCTCTCTCTCTCCCCCATGTGAGCACATAGGGATAAGTCAGCCATCTGCAACCAGGCAGGGCAGCCTCCCCAGAACCTGATTGTGCTGCTGTCCTGATCTCAGACTTCCAGTTTTCAGAATTGTGAGAAATAATTGTGTTGCAAAGCCACCTGTTTATGGCATTTTGTTATGACAGCCTGAGCTGAGATGCCATCTAACATTTTAGACAAAAGTTTTCCCCCTATTGTCTTTAGTAGGAAGCATTATACATATGAAAAATTCTGTGAGGGTACTAGTTTACTCTGAAGAATGACTTGTCATCTGATTTGAGGCTCTAGATCAGAGATTATAAAATTGGATGCAGGCAGGGTCCTCAAGGGATCAAGTGGCCACCTAAAATTGAATCAAATTGGGTAAAAGTGCATTTTTGTGGAAGAGGAACCAGACCTTCCTCAGTTTTCTGGTTGGAGATCCCAAAAACTTAGATCCCCTGTTTCTTTTCTTCTGACTTATTTTTCTCATTAATGTGACATCTGATTAAGAATATCAACATAGGGGTTAAAAACCTGACATATATATTTTTTGCCTTTTAATAGCTGTATAATCAGGGTAAGTTTCTTAATTTCTTTAATAAGCGGTTTCCTCACCTGTTAAATGAAGTGTTAACTAATTTCAACCCTCAGGGCAGGGAGATGTTAAATGAGCTATAGTAATGGTTCTAAAGTCTAAGGTTGCATCAGAATTACCTACAGGGTTTGTTAAAATACAGATAACTGGATCCCACACCTAGAGTTTCTGATTCAGCAGGCTGAGGATGGAGGCTGCAGATCTTCAGACCTGATGAGTTCCCAGGTGATGCTTGCCTCCTGAATCATTCATGGAAACCTGGCTCTAGGGATTTATTTGCCTGTTTCTTTGCCCACTACCTTGCTTACCAAGATAAATCCTTCTATTTCTCTGTTGTGCAACCCTTTATTTCCATAACCAGTATCCGTCTAAGGTTCCAGCTCAGACCTGCAAAGCCAGCATGCCTGATTCTGATATTTATTCAGGCCAATCCTACTTTTAGGGGACAGGATGGGTTTTCAAAATTCTAGAGGAACAAAGTCAAATAGAAATATACCACATGTCACATACATGAATTTCTAGGAGCCACATTGAAAAGAAAGAAACAGGCACAGGTAGTCCCTGAGTTATAAACATCCAACTTATGTACAACTCACCCTCATGAACAGAGTCTACTACAGACATGCTACTGATGTAGGACTCACACATATGAATGAAGGCTAATAAGGGTAATAGGTTAATGTGCCTACTCCAACCTATATATAAATTCAACTTAAGAACAAACCCATACAGAACCAGTCTCATTCATAACCCATGTCAATTGTCATGAATAATAATTGATATGTTATTTTATCTTAATTTGTAATGATTTTAATTAGTGGCAACTGGTAATTTGGGTTTTTCTACTCTTTAAAAGCTAACTTCGAGGGAGAGGAGAGGAGCACAATGGTGGCCAAGTAACAGCTTCCTTGCAACTGGGAGAGAAGACTCCAGGCATCGCTGGCAGGTGGGATCTGCCCAGAAATATCCCTTCGGGGACACAGGGAGTCAGCGAGAGACTTCTGGACCCCATGAGGAAGACAAAAGCAGTGGATAACTGGCAAGTGGTTGCATGTGTTCATTCACTCTAATCCTGCCGGCAGCTGTAAGTACAACATCAGTGAGATTGCAAACTGGAAAGGCCTTACCTATGAGCTGGTTTTTTTTTTTTTGTTTGTTTGTTTGTTTTTGGACTTGGCACTCAGTTGAACTACCTTGGGAGAACTTGGGCAAGAGTGTGGAGGACTTTAAGTGTTGTCTAGGGCCCCAGACTGAGCCACTGAGCCAGATGGAGCTAATAGTGTTCGGCTGTGGGCTGTGCAGAGCCATTGTAGGACAACTGCTCTGGCAAGCTCCACCCTCAGGGTTGCAGAACAAGGATCAGGCAGGAGACCTTGGGCCAGTAATCTAGTGACTAAGCAGCCTAGAGGTGTGGACTAAGCTGCCTTACAGCCTTGGCCCTCAGGGGCATAGAGTGAGATTGGTTTTGACACACTGGGTAAGTGGACAGCCACTTCAGGAGTGATTCCAGAGAGAAGTGGTTTCCTGGGAAAGCTTCTGCTTAGCCAAGGTTAGCAGTTTAAAGTGCCTTTTAAGCAGGCTGAGGAGAGATTTAGGTTCTCCACCCTGTGAGATTTGAGAAATCAGCAGAGGCCTCCCATCTCCATCTTGTATTGCTGCATCAGCATTGTGATTAATATCTCATACCCCAGAATATCACCTATTTCCTAGACAATATTCAGCCAGATATATACACTGCTTTGTTTTTGATTTTTTTTTTTAAATTTCAACAGTTTTCCTCTAGATTTTTCTTTTTTCTTTTCTTTTTTCATTTTTCTAGTTTAAATATAATTTTCCATTGTTGCCTTATTAACAATTAGAACTTCATTTTTGCTAGTGTTTCTACCCCTATTATTTGTTTTTTCCCCCCAATTTTATCCCATGAAGTTTTTTGTTTGCTTGTTTTGGTTTGATTTAGAGCATTTTGTCTTTCCTCTCTACTTGGTGGAGGTGGAGTATTATGTCTGAACAGGGTAGTAAAGAGGGACCTCAAGGGAACCACCCAACACGGCACCCCCAGAAGTTGGGTCAAAGTACTGTATTGTACACTTATATTGCTCCTGTCTCCCTCTTTCTGTGCCTCTCTTTTTTTTGTCAATATTCCCCTTTACTTACCCCCTCTCCTTTCTCTTTTTTCTTTTCTTTCCTTTTATTTTTCCCCCTTCTTGCTCTTCAATCTTCTCATCCTTCTGATCCTGTAACAAAAAGGACTCATTGAAACCCTAGGTCAGAGGCATGGCAACTTAAAGAGCAAGAGGAAGTGAAAGGAAAATTAGGGCAAGGAAACAGATAAAAGAAAACACTCATGAGGAAGAATCAGCAGAAAAATCCTGGCAACATGAAAAACCAGTCCAGAGCAACCCCCCCGCCCAAGGGACTGTGAGGTAGCTACTACAGAGGATTCCACCTATGAAGAAATGTTAGAAATGACAGAAAAGGAATTTAGAATATAGATGATGAAATCAATGAAGGGGATGATGGAAACAATGAAGGAAACTGCTTTGGAAACCAAAAGGAAATTAAAAAACAGAATCAAATAAGAGATGAATGATATGAAGAATAAAGAAAGGATATAGCAGAGCTGAAGGAACTGAAGCAGTCATTTAGGGAACTTAAATATGCAATAGAAAGTATCAACAACAGATTAGACCGTGCAGAAGAAAGAATCTCAGAGGTGAAGACAAAGCTCTTGAGATAACTCAGATACTTAAAAAGGCAGAAAAGAAGAGAGAGAAATCAGAATGCTCACTGACAGAATTTTGGGACTTCATGAAGCATTCAAACATACGAGTTATAGGTATCCCAGAAAGGGAAGAAGAATACCCCAAGGGAATGGAAACCATACTAGAGAATATTACAAATTAAAATTTCCCACATAGTACCAAAGATTCTGACACACTCATTTCAGAGGGATATTGGACCCCAGGTTGCCTCAACTCTAACAGAGCTTCTCCAAGACACATTATGAAGAACCTGTCCAAAGTCAAGAAAAGATTCTTCAAGCTGCCAGGACCTATAGGGGCAAAGCCATCATGGTGAATACATACTTCTCTACTGAAACTTTTCAAGTAAGAAGACAATGATCATCTACCTTTAATCTACTTAAACAGTACAATTCCCAGCCCAGAATTCTATACCCTGTTAAGCTAAGCTTTAAAATTGACAGAGAAATCAAATCATTTACTGATATACAGACATTGAGGAAATTCGTCACAACAAGACTAGCTCTACAGGAAATACTTCAATGTGTTCTACACACTGACGATCACAAAGGATCAATAGCAAAGTAAGAACTCAGAAATTAAAGGACAGAACCTAACTTCCACAATGATGCAAAAGATAAAACTAAGCAGTAGACTCACAAGAAAGAAGATGAATAGAACACTATCACTTATCAATTATCTCAATAAAGGTTAATGGCTTGAATTCACCACTGAAGAGGCATAGATTGGCTGATTGGATGAAAAAACACAAGCCATACATTTGCTGTTTGCAGGAAACACACCTAGCTTCAAAAAATAAATTAAAACTCTGAGTTAAGGGTTGGAAGACAATTTTTCAGACAAACAGAATTCAGAAGAAAAGAGGAGTTGCAATCTTATTTTCAGATACATGTGGATTTAAAGCACCTGAAGTCAAAAAAGACAAAGGGGGTCACTTCATATTGGTCAAGGGAAAAATATAACAAGAAGATGTTTCAATTTTAAATATTTATGCACCCAACTTAAATGCTCCCAGATTCTTGAAACAGATCTTAAGTTCAGTCTAAGACATATGATATGCTATAACACCATGATAACAGGGGACTTTAACACTCCTCTTACAGAGTTGGCAGATGCCCTAAACAGAAATTAAACAAAGATATAAGGGACTTAAATGAGACCCTAGAACAACTGTGCTTGATAGACACATATAGAATTCTCCATCCCAAAGATAAAGAATATATATTCTCATTGCCCCATAGAATGTTCTTCAAAATTGATCATATCATAGGACACAAAACAAAACTCAACAGAATCAAAAAATTGAAATTTTACCTTGTATCTTCTCAGACCACAAGGCGCTAAAGGTAGAACTTAACTCCAACAAAAACGTTCCACCCCACACAAAGGCATGGAAATTAAACAACCTTCTGTTGAGTGATGGTTAAGTGCAGGAAGAAATAAAAGAGGAAATCATTAACTTCCTTGAACATAACAAAAATGAAGACACAAGCTACCAAAACCTGTGGAATACTGCAAAAGCAGTTCTGAGAGGAAAATTTATCACTTTAGATGCCTACATTTGTAAAACAGAAAGAGAATGCATCAACAAACTTATGGAATTGGAAAAAGAAGATTCTTAGAAGAATCTAAGCCCAAACTCAGCAGAAGAAAAGAAATATCCAAAATTAAATCAGAGATCAATGTAATTGAAAAACAAAAGAATCATTCAGAGAATTAATGAAACAAGAAGTTGTTTTTTTGAAAAAATAAATGAAATAGATAAACTTTTGGCCCGAATAACTAGAAACAGAAAAGTAGGCTTGGTGCCTGTGGCTCAATCGGCTAAGGCGCCAGCCACGTACACCTAAGGTGGCGGGTTCGGATCCCCAGCCTGGGCCCGCCAAACAACAATGATGGCTGCAACCAAAAAATGGCCGGGCGTTGTGGCGGGCGCCTGTGGTCCCAGCTACTTGGGAGGCTGAGGCAGGAGATTCGCTTGAGCCCAGGAGTTGGAGGTTGCTGTGAGCTGTGATGCCAT
>CAUYQV010029595.1:0-27085 GCA_963574575.1 Galagoides demidoff | reverse complement strand
GGCATCACAGCTCATAGCAACCTCCAACTCCTGGGCTCAAGCGAGTCTCCTGCCTCCGCCTCCCAAGTAGCTGGGACCACAGGTGCCCGCCACAACGCCCGGCCGTTTTTTGGTTGCAGCCATCATTGTTGTTTGGCGGGCACGGGCTGGGGATTCGAACCCGCCACCTTAGATGTATGTGGCTGGTGCCTTAGCCTATTGAGCCACAGGCACCGAGCCAGGCACTCCCATTTTTACCAAAAATAACAGAGTTAATTTTTTATAAAGCCAATCTAGTTTCATTAAACTCGAACTGATTATGAGTAGAACAAGAAAAGTAATTCTGTATATATTTTAAAATGTGATATTTTAGTTAGAACTTTGGTAGTACCAGAGGGAGCTTTATTCACTTTGTATCACTTAACCTTAATTTTTAAAAACTATCTGATAAGGAGAAATCTCAGTTTAGACCTTAAAGAGGCTTGGCCAAGGAGCCAAGCCAAGAACTTGCCCATCTGTGTCCTGTTACAAAGAGAACAGATTCTCATTGAACCTATGCAAATAACTGTATCTCAATAAAAGAAGAGAATTTTATAAGAGTTGCTGAAGCAGGCCAGGCACAGTGGCTCACACCTGTAATCCCAACACTCTGGGAGGCCAAGGCAGGTGGATTGCCTGAGCTCACAGGTTTGAGACCAGCCTGAGCAAGAGCAAGACCTCATCTCTAAAAATATCTGGGCATTGTAGTGGGTGCCTGTGTTTCAGCTACTCAGAAGGCTGAGGCAAGAGAATTGCTTGAGCCCAAGAGTTTGAGGTTGCCGTGAGCTGTGATGTTACGACATTCTACCAAGGGCAGTGAGTGAGACTCTGCCTCAAAAAAAAAAAGTTGCTCAAGCATGGAACAATCAGGAAGAAAAAGATAAGTATTCCCTAGGGTGGTGCCTGTGGCTCAAAGGAGTAAGGCACCGACCCCGTATGCCAGAGGTGGCTGGTTCAAACCCAGCCCTGGTCAAAAATTGCAAAAAAAAAAAATAAATATTCCCTTTTTGTTTGCAAAAGTACCTTTTATCAAATTTCTGCACATTATAGATAGCTTAACAGAAAAAGGGTTCCCTAATTCTGAAAAATACGACATTAGATAAACATAAATGGTTCAAACAAAATGTCATACAAACTGTAATTATCCCCCTTGGCTAATTCAGTTCCATATAATGAATTTTCTGATATTGGGGTAATAGTTTCATAAATCCATTAGTTTTTTTATTACAGTTCTGAAAATTCTTCCCTTGTCCAGTAGTTTGATCTAACAGTAGGCAGACACCTGCTACCATCATAATCTTTTATGGGGCCTGTTGCAATGTGTACCGGGAGACTGACAAGAAATTTTGTTGTTATGGTGACGTGTAACCTTTCAACATAATTAGAATTATGAACTATACTAGGACCTATCACGTTTCGAGGATATATCATCAATTTCTAGAATACTCACATCAGTAACAGATACAACTTAAGGAAGGCTCAGCATCACTTACTGTTTCACAATACCTCAGATGAAATTTAACCTATCAACTAAGTGTAATTACTTTAACATCTCTCTTTTTAGAAAAAGAGAAAATGAATTATTTTCAGATATTTCAGGGATTCTTCTGAAAACTCCCAAAGTTTATTTGAGGTCAAAAAGTACTTAATTTAGCATTTTAATTTGGGGAGTTGTCAAAAAATGTCCAAATGCTTAAAACACTTAAGATTGTAGGTCACTGTTCACTATATAATCACCGAATACTGAAGAGACAGAAGATTTTAAAGGCAAATACACAAACTTATATAGGTATTAAAAAAAAAGTTAACTCTTTTAACATGAAAAGACTAATTTTTCTTAAATGATCAAAGACCTCATCAAAGACATCATGAAGCCGGAAATTCTCCCTCAATGAAAACACATACTTTGCATACTTTTGCTTATTAAAACCGCAATCTACTTTCTCTGTGTGGTTTTCATACATAGTGTGGTTGTTTTCTGTTATACTTATCACTTGTAGTGGTTCTGATAGCAAATATGAATTACTGAGCCCTTATTGATTGGCCATCATCTAGTGAAAATTAGAAGTACATAGCTTCGCAAGTTTTAGATAGAAAATTTGAAGTACACGGTTTCACACAGGAGGTGCTTACTGGGGGCCTGGATATATCAAGTTCGTTTCTCTTCAGTGAAAAGCCCCAAATACAGAAGCCTGGGCTTCCCTGGACTCTGGCCTTGGCCAGTTCAACCTCTTATTCTCTGGCTGTCCTGTGGGTCTGGACTCATCAGTACTTTGTAAACTGTATTTTTACCAGTAGGTGCTTAGTTAAAGTAAGAAAGCTTAGCATCCCCACCTGCAGCCTCTACAGTGGACAAGCTGAGCTCCTTGGGCTGGACAGCAGAGAGCCCACCACCCGAGGTCCCCCTTCTAGCCCCTCTGCCCTGGGCTGGGAGCCTGAGGACACTGCCCAGACACAGGGTGAGTCAGAGAGGGCGAGGCTAGAGCCAGAGTCCTGACCAGCCTCGAGTCCTTCCCTGCGCACTGCCCCTTGTGTCTGTCCACTGCCCAGTGCCACCTCGGCTCCAGCTCAGCCACCTGTGGACTTGATGGGCCCCCAGTCAGGGATCTGTTTTCTCAATGCGCTGTTTTCACCTGGAAGCCGGGGGCACCCACCTGCTCATGTTCCCATCCCCCATGCTCTTTGAGCCTCTGTGTCCAGCTGTCCTGCCGCCTCGGCTCCCCAGGGGGCTTCAAAGCTTAGGATTCTGAAAGCTCTTCCTGTCAGGTGGCAGTGATGCTCTCCTGGGGCACCTTCTCCCCCAACAGAAGCACATCCCTCTCGGTGTTCCATTTTGGGTCAGAGCTTTTACGGCTCCCAGGGCTTGTCCTGCTAGAAGCATCTCACTCTAAGGTTCCCATAGGGAACATTCTCTATGGATTTGTTGAGTGCACTTGTGGTTTCACTGTGGATAGCTGTGTCTCTGAGCTTTTGGTGTTGGAGATGAGGTCTGCATCTAACCCTTTCCCAGTCAGCTGTGCCTGTCCCAACACTACTGCTCATATGGGGAGTAGCCAGGCGTCCTGGTACTTAGATGCTGCTGTTTATCCGGCCGTATGAGAAGGGCACATTTTCAGACATGTGTGGACATGCATGTTGAGGCTGAGATCTGGGCTTCCTATCCTAGCCACGTAGCCATTTACTCACTTGACAGTATCACACTTTTAATTATGATGCTTCTTGGTAACTTTTAATTTAAACACTTGCTTTTCTGTTTTAAATGTTTTACTGGTGTTTTTATTGGCATCACAATATTTTAGATTAAGTTGCAGAGAGTTGGCATGTTTACGATGTTGAACCTGTCCACTCAAGGTATAATCTGCCTTTTCATTTGTTCAAAATATGTGCGTCTCACAGAGCATTTAAAAACTTTCTTTATGAAGAATTTTCACATTTCCTGTTAACTTTATTCCTCAGGATTTCATGCTATTTAATCAGTCTTCCCTTCCACTTTATCTTCTACAAGATATTACGTGTATTTATTTACCTTTCTGCTCAGTTGCACGCAGAACTTTCCTTTGGTTTGTAACAACATCTAGTGGATTTCATCATTTGTTCGTCTGGGTTTGCTGCTGTCCAGTCTGAAAACAGCATAAATTTTAGCTGTTCTTTTGGATCTCAGTGCTTTTTCTCAGTACGACGACGCATCTGCGGCAAAGAGCAGTAACAGGGTTCATGGTCAGCTTCTCATCTCACTCTGGTTCTTGTGGCGCCAGGGCCCCAGTTTTCCGGTGACCGTGGTGCTGGCCTGGGGCTGATGTGAGCAGCTCTGCCCGGTCAAGGGGTTTCCATCTGCTTCTGCCTCACGACCCTTTTAGCCTTACCTGGGAAGGAAGGTTGAATTTCATTGAATGCCTCGTTTGACATGGACGAAACCTGCCCGTGACCGCCCCTGAGGCCAGGCACTGTTCTCAGGGACCTGTCAGTCTCATGCAATAATCAGAAACCCTTTGGCCATTCTCTAGAATTGTTGAATGGTGTTGGAGTGACCCAGTTGTTGAGGGTTTGATGAAATTGCTCTCTCATACTGCCTGGGCCTGGTATTTTGGGGAAGCTAGCTATTTAACAAATTTCTCTATTTTTCTTCTGGTGATCATTCTATTTAGATTTTTATTTCCTGGTAGTTTTGGCAAACTATGTTTCCTAGGAAAATGTCCATTTTTTTTTCTTTTCTTTGCATAGAGTTCAATAAGGTAGTTAGTTACTTGTGTTTATTTTAATTTATTCTGTTACTTTTACCTTATAGTTTGTGTTTTTATATGTTTTCCCATCTTTCTCTTTTTGAAGTTCTAACATTTATCAATTTTGCTATTTCTAGTTCTTTCTACCAGTATTTTAGTAGAAAATACATTTATTACATTTTACTGCAGTAATTCTACTTAGGACACTAAAACCGTGTTTTCTCACGCTCCTTTAGCATTTTTGTTCCATTACAAACTGAGTTTGGTGCACTTCACATTCATCTTCATTTATTCTTTACGATGAGCATTAGTATTTAAGACTTGACGTCTCACTGTGAGACGAGTTTTAGGTACGACTTCTAGTTGTGGGAATTTGTCATGGTTTCCTAAGTGGCTCAATACATTTTTAACTTTTGTGACAACTCCAGGACTTTCAGAGAAGGTGTATTTTTAGTTTTCAAAACATTGCGTTGCAGAGTTATCAGTCAGATGCTTCTTAGGATCTTATTTACTTCTTTCATGTGCATGCGATTTTTTTGACTTCTGGATCTGAGATTGGCCAGGAGAGGCGAGGACTGTCTCCGTGCCTCCGGCCGCCTTGTCTTTGTGCCTGAGGGTGTGGCTGCCCCACAGACCTGGCGCCGTGGCCTGAGGTGGCTGCACTGACCTGGCACCATGCCCCTGGGGTGGCTGTTGTATTGACCTGGCACCATGTTCCTGGGGTGGCTGCACTGACCTGGCACCATGTCCCCGGGGTGGCTGCACTGACCTGGCACGGTGTCCCTGGGGTGGCTGCACTACCCTGGCACCATGTCCCTGGGGTGGCTGCACTGACCTGGCACCGTGTCCCTGGGGTGGCTGCATTGACCTGGCACCATGTCCCTGGGGTGGCTGCACTGACCTGGCACCGTGTCCCTGGGGTGGCTGTTGTATTGACCTGGTGCCGTGTTCCTGAGGTGGCTGCATTGACCTGGCACCATGTCCCTGGGGTGGCTGCACTGACCTGGCACCGTGTCCCTGGGGTGGCTGTTGTATTGACCTGGTGCTGTGTCCCTGGGGTGGCTGCACTGACCTGGCACCGTGTCCCTGGGGTGTGGCTGTCCCCACCCTCATGACTTCCCATGAATCGCACTGTGACCTGCCTGGACATCAGCCTTAACCTCTGCTGGCTGTGTTTTGTTTGGGTTTGCTGATGTTGCCCCTCCTTTTATTTATTTTATTTTCAGCCTGGCTGAATCCAAATATAGGGCAGACAGGTGTTGTTTTGTGGTTAAATCTTGAAGTCCTATTTTTCTAATGTGCAAGTTTAGTGCGTCTTTATATAAGATACGACAACATATCTGCTCTTCATTTTGCCACGACAGTCTTTGGCTTCATTTTCTTTCCCTTTCAAGACCCTTCGCCCTGGGCCTTGTTTCTTGGTGTGAGTGCGTGTGGGTGCAAGGGTGCCCGTTTCTCCTGACGTGTAGGGAATTTGCATTTCATTCTACGGATACCTTTATATCATGACTTTATGGATTATTTGAATCCCTAATTTCTTGTGACAGTGTCTATTAGTTCACTACAGTAGGAATAACAAAGATTGAACCCTTCTCTTTCTACCCCCTTTCTTCTCTTCTATGTGATTGGAATTGATACTGTAATTCTTGATGTTTACTTTTATGCTGTTAAACGTCCTTTTCTCTTTTTTAACTTAATTTAGGATCTTTAAATAATATTCTCAGCTGTTTAAGATGAAGAAATCAATGTGCCCACCCATCCTTTGACGTTTTCCCCCTTTCTCTACCAACTTTTACCAGTTAACATTATTTTTAAGTTCTTAGAACAGTTGACGTCCTTATCTGCTACAATAGTCTCCACATTTGTTTTAATTTTCCTTCTATAATTAGGTGGACTGAATATTCACTGTCCTTCCATTGTTGTTGTGAATTTCCACTTCTATCTTGCTTTGGCTGAAATTTATCTGGCAGTAGATTTCTCAATAAGAGCTTATGAAAAGAGGGGAAGGGGAGGATGGGTGGAGGGAGGGTGGTTGGTGGGACCACACCTACGGTGCATCTTACAAGGGTACACGTGAAATTTACTACGTATAGAATATAAATGTCTTAACACAATAACTAAGAAAATGCCGTGAAGACTATGTTGACCAGTTTGATGAAAGCATTTCAGATTGTATGTAAAACTAGCACATTGTACCCCATGATGGCATTGATGTACACAGCTATGATGTAATAAAAAAAAAAGAGCTTATGAAAACCATGTTAAATTCTTGAAGATTAAAAAAATGTTTATGGCCTTACACTTGAATTTTGACTGTCTTCTAACTAAGAATATTGTCAGCATAAAGTCTGAGGCTGGAGGGTTTTCCTTTTATTAGTGACTGGATTTAGGGGAGGGGGAACAGAGAGAGGCTGGCTCGCCGTAAGGTTCTGTCCATGTTTGTAAAGTCAAATGGCCACATGGGAGGATGGATATTAATGCTGCTGTACTATGTTCTCTGGGACCCAGTGTGCCCTTTCAATGATTCACAGCTAGTTTTATTTCAGTAAAGATTTTCCCTTCTGTTGTGCTCTGCCCTGGGGTTGGCTTTGTCCTGGAGCTCCAGGTGGGCACATGCCCCCAGACAGTTCTCCCTGGGGTCTGTGAGTGGCATCTTCCCATTCCCAGAAATACCTGCCCGGCCAAGACCAGTGGTGCCCTCTGACGCCTTGGCCAGGGGGAGGACAGTAGTTGCCTTGCAGGGTGGCCTCAGGCAAGTCCTTCACCTTCCTAAACTGGGTTCCCTGCAGGTGAGCATTTGGTGGGGGGTGCCTTGTTATGCAGAGTCTGTGTGTGTCTGTGGCTTTGGGAGGGAGGCTGCACACACACAGGGCATCTGGTGGTGGCTACTGCTGCCGAGATGACATTCCCATGGCTGTTAATGACTTACAAGCAGCTCCTGCTAGCTGTTGTGTCCCGGCTGGCCTGCACTGAGATAAACCTCCATTTCAGGTGCTTATGAGAGCTACGGCTGCTTTATGGCTCTCCCGAGGCTTCGGAAGGTGGATGTACCTGATGTGCAGACAAGAGGCCCCTCGCTGCCAGGGATGTTGGATGGGGCCGTCCTGGCGGGAACACCACAGACTCCCACATCTGAAAATCCAGCACCTGGCACTGACTGAGTGCTGACGTGATGTCCACAGGAAATGCTCACTGGGACATTTTGGGTTTCGGATGTGCAGGCTCGAGATGCTCAGCCTGCCAGAGTAAAGTAAATACTCCAAAATCTGAAAACATCCCAGATCTGAGCCATTTCCGTTCCAGAGCATTTCAGATAAGGGTTCTCAACCTATCTATGGCCAAGAGAAACAAAAACACATCTAAGCAAAACCTGTGTACAGATGATTATGCGAGCATTACATGTAATGCTCCCAAATAGAAACAGCCCAAATGTCTGTAAACTGGTACACGAATAAACATAACGTGCCACATCCAGGCCGTGAAGTATGATTAGGTCATGGAAAGAAATGTGCACTGGTGTGGGCCACGGCACACGCGGACTTTGGAGACGTCACTCCAGTGAACACGGCCAGCCACAGAAGACGGCCTGTGCTGAGGTTCCCTGTGTGTGGACTGTCCAGTGTAGACCATCTGAAGAGACAGAGCAGCTTAGTGGCCCAGGGCTGGGGGCAGGAACCATGGTGAGTGCTGTCAAGGGGATGACAAAATTATTCTAGAACTGGGTCATGTGACAGCTGTCCAACTCCGTGTATATGTTAAACTTTTACTGACACAGACACTTTAGGTAGGTGAACTTTCTCGTATGCAGGTGACATCTCAATAAAACCATTAAAATGGGGGAGGTGAACACACCTTCAGCACAGGGAGCCCTGCATCTCCCAACACGAGACACAGATCCCACTGGCGGGGAGTGTGAGTTTCATTTAAAATAAAATGCCTTGAGCCAGGTAGGAACTTTAAGGGAAATGGGCTCAGCCAACTTATTTTTAGAGAGAAGTCTTAAATTGCTTTCTCTAATATTATCGAAATTTAAATGACACAGAGAAAGCAAGTCTCATAATTCTCCCAGATTCAAGCTCTGTTAGGAGGGCTGGGCAGACAGTCACATCTTGACGCCTGCTTTTCAGGTCTTCTTGTCTTGGCATTGTTGACGTTGTGATTCTAACGACTCTCTGTGGCCCTCATGACTCTGGTGGGGACGGTCCTGCCCACTGCAGAACATTCAGCCATGCCACTGACCACTAACGTAGTGACAATCAGACTGTCTCTGGACATTGCCAGACGTCCACTGGTGGTGGTGGCAGGGGTAAGGGGGGTGGGGTCCCCCATGGCTGGGAACCTTGGCTGCCTTGTCACACCCTGAGGTCTTGCAGGAAGTCACTTCTGAGCGGAGTTCTGCTTCTGGCTGCAGCTGCCGGTTGACAGAGCACAGGCTTCCCGGGGACATTACTGAGTGTCCTCAGCATGGGTGGGTCATTTCTTCCTGCAACCAGCCAGGTTTTGAGGACCTGTGAGCTGTTTTTTAACCACCTAACAAATGTTCTTCGCACGTATATTTTTGTACAATTCTTTCCCCAGAATCAGTTCTCAGAAGTAAAAATTTCAGAGGTGCACAAAGGTCTACACATTTTTACTTTTGAAACTGGCTTCTAAAAGCCTCAGACCAGAGTGCGCTGTGGCTCCCTGGAGTTGGACGCTCAGGGCAGCAGAGTCTCCTGTGGCTGAGAGGCAACTAGAATATCTGTAGCCAGTTTTATTCTGGTTTCCTAACTCAAGAAACAAAACAGAGGATCTGATAGAAAAGAGGCATCAACACAACATTTTGTTAAGTCTCCCCTGGGCTATTTGTGTCTTTGATATGTTAAATTGTTTTCCACATCCCAGACACTTTACTCAGGTTTCTTTGTGTGTTTTGAGAATAGCTTTCAAACTTTAATTTTAATCTTCCATGAAAAGGGGACACCAAAGCTCTTTTCCATTTGCATTGCGGCTCCTGAGTGCCAGGAGGAGCCATGCTCCTGAGGGGTCATCTGGGGAAGAATGTGGTGGCAGAGAGGAAGAGTGACAGGTGACAGATCTCAGGACAGTTTGATCTTGAGGCCTGCAGTGCCCTCCTGCCTGGGCAGCTCTGCTGTCTGGGTGCCCCAGGCATCTTTGCGACCTTGCTGCCCAGCGCTCAGGAAGCTCTGCCTGGTCTCTGCTCCCTTGCACGCCATGTGCCCTTGACTCTAGGAACCCGTCATAGTCCTCAGAGCAGACAGCAGGGCTCACCTTTTCCCAGAGGGACAGACTCTGGGGACCCTTCCCAGGAGCTGGGCAGAAGGGGACAGTAGTGGCTGGAACAGCTGGGGAGGAAGGGCTGAGCAGAGGCAGCAGCCCCGGGGAGATGGGCTGGGTAGCTAGGTCCTGGGAAGGGGGACCCAGGGTTGTGTCAAACTGAGGGGTGCCCAGGCTGTGGTGAGGGGTTTCAGAAGAGGTCAGGGTCCCACCTGGCTTAGAACAGAAGGACTGTGGAGTCTGAGGGGCCTGGGGACCATGGCCTAGAGGTGCTATCTGGGTGGGCAGCTGGAGTTCTGGAGGCCACCAGACTTTGAGGAAAAGCACCCCCGGGTCCAGAGTAAAATGGGTCCTCTGGGCTTGGAATGTGGATCAAGGCTGTGACAGGCACCCTCCATCCCTGCCTGCCCAGTGGGGATGCCTCAAGAATTCGATAATGCATCAACAAGAACCAGGTGCCTGGGTAATACAGAACATAAGGAAAGGAGAATCTCCAGGGTCCAGGGTCCCTGAGCTGAGGTAGAGGACTTGGGAGGAGAGGGGTACTCCTGGGAGAGCTGAGAGCCCAGAGTTGGGGCTCAGCCTGGGCAGGAGGAGGCCGCCCTGCTCAGGCCCTGGGCATGCGGAGGGCCTCAGACTGCAGGACACCGGGTGTGGGGATAGAAGCCAGTCCCTCTCCTTGGGGTGGTCTCTGCACAAAAGACCAGATAGGGAGCGAGGTCCAGTGGGCATGCGGCCCAGCCTGGGAGGTGAGAGCCTCTGGGCAGATGCTCCAGAGCAGGCCTGGGCCAGGGCCCTGCCCAGCAAGCAGGTCCCTCCAGCCTGGACTCCAGAGGAGCATATGGGAAGGGAAGGGCCTTACCTGAGAGTGCCTTCTTCTCCCAGAGATGGGTTTCCTCCTCTTCGTGCTGTCCCTTGGGGGTGCTTTGTGCTAGCTGGAGACTCTGTCTCAGCCAGAGGGCTGGTCTGAGGGATGATTTTACCTCTTCCCTCATGCTGGGCTTAAGTGCTGGGGCCCAGGACTGTCCCTGGGGGGCGGTGGGGTGGGGAGGCAGAAAGAGAGGGGGCCAGGGAATCAGTCTCAGGCTCCAGCCAGCTGTGCTGGGGCCTGTGCCTCCTATCTGCGTGTGTAAGAGCCCAGCCAGGCTGCAGCCTTCTGGGAGGTAGTTACCTGCTGCTGGGCTATGCTGCTCTGAGACGGGACCGTTTCCCCCCTGCTCCTCAGTGGGGAGTTCTCAGCTGGCTGCTGAGTGAGTCCCTAGGGCTGCTGTAACAAGTTATCCCCAAATCAGTGGCCACAACCCACACGTTTGTTCTTCTACAGCTTGGCAGGGCCAGAGCCCTAAGATCACAGGAGCCTCTGGGGGAGTTAGTTTTCCACCTTTCCTAGGATGAGTCGGGGAGTCAGTCAAGCAGTGGTCTTGCTCCGGACAGTGGTCAGGGGCCGAGGGCCTCTCCTACTCTGCACCAGACTCAGATGCTCATTTACAGAGTGGGCGAGGGGCAGAGGGCTCAGAGACCATGGGAGCCCCACTCTACTGTGTGTAGATAGCACCACCTGTGGCTGTCTGTAAGTGCGTGCATATACATGGGCCATCAGGCTGGGAGGTGCTTGTGGCACACACCGCCAGGGCACAAGGGCTCACCTGCCTCTCCTCCCCAGGCTTCCCTGCAGGTGTCCGCTCACCTGGTGAGTGTGCACCTGGCACCCAGCACCTGGCACCCGGCAGCAGCCCTGCCCCCCAGGACAAGGGTGGTCCCTGTGCCCCCTCTGCACTCACATGGGCCTCGGGGTGGGTGTGCTGGTGGTACTGGGGGGCTCATTCCCAGTTGGACACCCCTCCCTCTTTGGGAGACAGGCCGTTTACCTCCAACAGGCAGACTCTGGAGAGAGGTGGCCTCCTGCTCCAGCCTGTCTCTTTTGATGTCGCCGTCCTCAGTCCTGGCCAGGCTGGGCCCTGTCTGGGCAGGCAGGCATCTAACCCTCCACCTTATAGGTGGTAGGTCCCTGAGGGCAGCAGGGTGGAGCCACCTGCCTGTCCCCTAAGCCTCAAGCTCCTTCTCTCCTTTGATCCTGGGGCTCCTCCCTTAGTCCTCAGGTGGGGAGATTAAGACTGGAGAAGGAAAGAAACACGTGGAAAGTGGAGAGCAGGGTCCCAGGGCCTGGGGCAGGGGTCTCTGGCTCCTTTTCTGGAGCCCTCCTTACTCTCCTCTGGCTGGGACAGAGCTCCAAGCCCTTCCCTGGGCTTCTCTCCTCTCTTCAGATCTATGAGCACAGCTGCCCTGGTGGCAGCACAGCCCAGCTGGGTTGTACAGGGGCTGCCCTCTTCCCGTGTGTGCTGTGCCTTCCTTGAGCTGGTTCTCCAGACAACTGGGAGCCCCTAAGTCTGTGTTCAGGTCATCCTGGTCATCCCATATCAGCCAGACACATCCCTGTGAAAGACACAGGTGTCATCATCAGAGAGGAAGGCTCTTGCCTTTGGCCGGTAACCCCCAACACCCACTGGTCCAGGGACATGCTGTTTGTAATCAGGAGAGCTGGGGAAAGCAAAGAGTGGGGATGAAAACTCCAAATGCTGCTGTCACAAGGCTCAGGGGCACAAGCCTGGTCAGACCCTCTGTCAGAGAGAGCACTGCCCCAGGGACCCCAGATCCAGCCCTGAGTGTGAGCAAGGCCCCCAAGCCCGACTGCTCTACGGCTTGACCCCCAGGGGGTTGTCAGAGGGAGAAAATGAGGGGTCTGCCGAGTCTCTCAGAAGGGCTGCATTTCTCGCTGGGCCAACCCCAGCATGCCCGGGCGAGCCTCGCCAGGCCTGGCCCCAGCCGCCCTGTCCCAGGTCTGCTCCCTTCTCCTTCTGTGTCTGTCTGTGTCTCACACGTGTCTTAGCAGACAGTTGTGAAATATAGCAGTTTGAACTTCTGGAAAACCCCCAAAGGACTGCATGAAAGTACAGAAGTAAAGGAGGAAACCAGGGAGACAAACCTATGTACAATTGCAAACGTCTGTATTTCAGAAAACACCTGCCAGAGCAGGACCCAAGCCTGTGAGGATCACACCTGCCAGAGCGTAGAGGCCTAAGCCTATGAGGACCACACCTGCCAGAGCACAGGGGTCAGGCCTGCGAGGACCACACCTGCCAGAGCGCAGAGGCCTAAGCCTATGAGGACCACACCTGCCAGAGCACAGGGGCCAGGCCTGCGGGGACCACACCTGCCAGAGCGCAGAGGCCTAAGCCTATGAGGACCACACCTGCCAGAGCGAAGAGGCCCAAGCCTGTGAGGACCAAACCTGCCAGAGCGCAGGGGCCAGGCCTGCGAGGACCACACCTACCAGAGCACAGGGGCCAGGCCTGCGGGGACCACACCTGCCAGAGTGCAGGGGCCAGGCCTGTGAGGATCACACCTGCCAGAGCGTAGAGGCCCAAGCCTGTGAAGACCACACCTGCCAGAGCCTAGAGGCCCAAGCCTGTGAGGACCACACCTGCCAGAACGCAGGGGCCAGGCCTGTGAGGACCACACCTGCCAGAGCACAGGGGTCAGGCCTGCGAGGACCACACCTACCAGAGTGCAGAGGCCCAAGCCTGTGAGGACCATACCTGCCATAGAGCAGGGGCCAGGCCTGTAAGGACCACACCTGCTGCTTGCAGGAAAGACAGTGGCTCATGTTGCTGCCTAACGGGACCCTCAGTGACCAGAAGATGACTGACACCCTGGGGACACCAAGGCCACCGCAGGAGCAGGTGGTCAGCAAGGGAACAACACTGTGGCTGCTGTGGGAAAGACACCCAACCTCCTTTCTAATTAGAAACATTACAGATATTTCAAATTTTATTGGTGGTGATTTCTGGAGGCTTTAAATCTTTTTCTTTGTAATTTGTGCTTTTTTGTAATTTCTAAATTTCCTACATTTTCTTTACAATAGGCCTCTGGTGACAAGGCCTGGCCTCCTTCTCCCAAGCATAGTTGGATATGGGTCTTTGGAGGAATGCTGAGGGTCGGGGAGTGACTTGGCAGCACCTCCCACGTGCCAGGTACCCTGGCACTTGCTGCTGGTCCCCATCCATTTTGCACGGGGGCAATGGCATCTCCAGTGGGGACGTTTCCAGGGCTATGTGGGCACATGCTCCAAAGCCCAAAGCCACTCTCTTCCACTACCCTGGGGGCTCTCCCTGCCTCTGTGCATCCCGGGGCTGAGGATCGGCGCTGCACACTCCTGCTGGGTCCTGCCCCATGCCTGTGCTCTGACAGGGGACTCCAAGGTGCTGGGACCTGCAACACACACCCTGCAGACTCTCAGCCAGGAGCAGGCACTGGAGCCTCCAGAGCGGGGCTGGATCCTGGCCCTCCTCCTGCCTGTGACCCTTGATTAAGTCACCAGTCCCCTTGGAACTTTACTTTCTGCATCTGTAAGAGGGGTTGGTGTCCACATGCCAGCTCACAGCACCCACAGGAGACAGCTCACAGCCCGGCTGCACAGGGCTAGGGAGAAGAGGGCAGTGCTGGGTCCCATGGGGTCTAGTGAAGGACAATGTGGCCTGGGCTGGAGGGTCCGGATGCCATGAGCCAGGGGCATTTGGACAGTGCCCTACTGGCCTGTCTGTCCAAGGTCACACGGGGCTTCCCTTGGAGCTGGCCCATGAGGACTGAGTGGACAGTGCCCTGGCCTGCTGTTGGCTGCCCCCCAGCCCCCCGCCCCGAGTTGTGATGTCAGGAGAGCTGGTCCTACTCTGGTGAGGGGGCTCAGGCAGTCTGCATGGAGGGGCTCCCCAAGCATCCATCACTGCACCCCTGCTGGGCACTGGGTGATGCTGGGCCTGACTTGCCCCATGGGATCCAGCCACACACAGGGCTCACCAGGGGGGCTCTTCAGCTTTTAGTCCTAGTTCATTTTGTCCATATTTATGTTCATTCTAAAAGTAACGCAAGTCTTGGTTACAGAACATCTGGGGAGAGAGAAGAGCAAAACAGTCTCACACAAGCAGGGCTTGTATTTTGGTGTATTTACTGCGAGTTGCCTGACGAGGCACTTTTATTCAGCTGTAATTACTGTGCAGGGCTGGGAAACCTGCTCTTCATTTAGTTTGAGATTCTGTGCAGCCCTGGACTGGCTGCATGTGTACCTGAACAAACTCAACACACCTGACAGTCTCCATACACACCTGGACATGCCCCCGACCTGCATGGCCCCCCCAACATCTGGACAGATGGCACACATACCTGGACATGCCCCATGCACACCTGGACAGCTCACAGACCTGCCCCCTCTAAAGCCTGGGGAAGCCCTCCTCAGTGGATTTCTGTCATTACTCAGCCTTCTCTATGGGATGGGTTTTAACTTATTCCATGACTTTTGCTCATTTAAATAATAGTGTGATGGCTTTGACTTGTCCTGAGGTCCCTGGGAGGACTGAGGCAGAGATATGCATTGGGGCTTCTCAGGGTGCTCTTGGGGGCAGCACCTGAGGGGAGTGGGGTGGGGGACTGAACTGACAGGCGTCCAGGAAAGGCCCCAGCCCGTCTTTGGGGAGTGCCCTAGCCAGCCCGGTTCCTCAATGTTGAGGGGTGTGGCTGGACCTGGTGCCTTCACTGGTGGGACAAGAAGTCAGCTGCCCCAGGCAGGCCCGACATTCCCAGGAAGGTGCTGTGAGTGCTGAGGCTCCTGGTGCCTGTAGGGGTGGCCTCGATTGCCACACACTGCACTTTGGTTGCTTCTTCACAGCAGATCCTTGTAGAGGGCAAGATCTGGGCAGAAACTTAAGTCTGACTCCCCGCACTGCCGCTGTGTGGCCTTGGGTGAGTCCTCCATCTCTCTGGGCTTTGTCCAGTGGAACGAAGTTGTTACATGGCAGAGTGGTCAGGTGTGCACCTGCCAGTCTTGCTAACAGAAGCTTTGGGGCAACCCAGTACCCAGATCTGAGGGTGCCACAGCTGTCTCTGCCCAGGGCTCCCCCTCACCCTACTGGGGGCTACGGTGCACAAGCCCCTCAGAGCCTGAGTGGACATTTCCCGCCTGTTGGCAGGAGATTTGGCTTTCAGCCCAGCCTAACGTGAAACCATGCCAGCGTCACAAACCCTCTGGGGGGTGGGCCACAGAGGGCGGGGCTGGCATCTATACCGGATGACTGTCATCCCCTTACTTATGCCCATTCCACCCACAGTAGGTGGGGTGCCTCCTCTTCCCCCACCAAAAGGTAAGTCTGGCTGGAGCCTGTGATTTGTCCTTACTGGGGAAAGCTGTCCTCACAGATGTAATTAAGTTAAGGACATCTGGACAAGCCCAGGGTACCTGGGTAGGCCCTAAATCCAGTGCTGGGAGGACACACACAAGACGGCCCTATGGAGATGAAGGCAATGGGAGCTGGCAGCCACCAGCTGAGGACTGGCGGTGCCACCAGGAGTGCAGAGAGGAGGGGAAGAGGCGCCCTAGCTCCTGGAGAGGGAGTGTGGTCCTGCCCTGTGCCACTTCAGACTCTGGCCTCCAGAATCGTGAGAGCAGGGACCTCTGTTGTTTGAGGCCCCGGCGGTGGCACTATGGCAGCCCTGGAGAATGAATACACCTTCTTTCCTATTGAGTGTGTGGCCTTGGGCCTGAAGGCCACCTGGGTATGACTCTGTCAACAGTGACAGGCTAAGGAGCAGGAGGGCTGGTGGGCTGAAGACCCTGCCCAGTGCTCTGACCATGGGAACTGCCACTCAGGGTCATGCCAGTCCCCTCCCGGTCTCATGGTGACAGAACTGCTCCTGAGCTAGCCAGAGCTGAGCAGAGGTGGCCACAGTGGTCTATATGCACCACCACTGACCACGTGCCCGGCTCTATGCAACTGCAGGCCTCAATGGGGTTAGGGCTACCAAGCATCCATATGGCTGATGCTAGGGGGTGTGGGGACCAAGCTCTGACCACCCAGGGTCCAAGGCTCATGGCTGGACTCCAGGCCATGGCCTCCATGCCAGGGTCCCTGCAAGACAGCAGGAGGGGCACTGTATACCCTGATGCGATGCTGCTCTTGGAGGGACTCAGGCCAGTGAGAGCTGCTTGGGCCAAGAGGACGCCTGACGGAAGCAGCAGGGACCTGGGGGTGACCAGCTGGGGTCCAGTTTCTCATTTGTGGCTGCTGGGAGCCCTGGAACTTGGCCCTGGGTCCCCTGAGTCCCCAGCACGACCAGGTGCTGTATCTGTGTTTGGGAGGTGTGTGTGTATACATGTGTGTGTACAGACACATGTGTGCATGCTCCTGTGTGTGCCCTCACGCACACCCATGCACACCCACACACTCCTACCCCTTGCTGGTCAGGTGATGACAAGTGTCCCTTCATCACCTGCAGGGCTTGGGCAGAGGCTGGGCTGCAGTTGCCCTCCCTCCATGCAGCCAGCTCTAAGGCCTCCTTCCCAGTGGCCCCAGGACAGAGCCAAGGACCCAGCCAGTCTTGTTTTTAGAAGCTTCCTGGGGAGGCCTGGGGAAGCTTCGAGGTGAACTGTGGGCAGCCCAGGCTGGATTTCTCCCAGGGCTTCCAGAAGGAAGGAGGTAGCTGGGGAGGGAGCTGGGCCTGGGGCATTTCCTCTGCCCTCTCTGCAGAACTGAAAACAAAGGCAGGACTGTGGGGTGGGAGGGGCGGTGGGGTCACTGCCGTGGCATCAGGGTCAGCCACTGTCCATACAGAACAGCTTCCCAGGCCTGCTGCCCTCCTCCTGCACCTCCCTGATAGGGATGGGAAGAGGAAGGCTGAGCCCCATCAGGAACACGCTCTCCAGCCAGGCGGAAGGGGCACTAGGAGGGTGCTGTGCCCCTGATGTTCTCCCCGCAGCTGCCCCTTGTCTTGCTGCAGGCTGGCCGGTGGGTATGTGTGCCCTGGCACAGTCTAGGCCCCGCTCTGACAGAAGACTGTCGGGGCGGGGGGGGGGTGCTGGAGATGGCGAGGCCACTTGCACTGCAGGGCTGTGACCCACACGCCCTCCTCTCCCCTGGGGTTTGAGTCTGGGCTGCCAGGTTGCCAGTGGCTGGCCTGCCCTTGCTTTACGGGATAGGGGCCAGGAGCCCTTATGCCTGGGGATATAGAAGGCAGGTTTGAGGACCCTGGGATGGCCACCTGGAGGCTGGCACCAGGGCCAGGGAGCATCTCTGACCACCACCCTTCACTCGTGTCTGCTTGTCCTCCCAGCCCCGCTCAGGAGTTTCCTGGCTCTCTGTTGCTGATCCCTCACCTCTGCAAACTCACCCCACATCCACTCTGCTGTGACTTCTCTCCTCTCAGGCCTTGCTAAGGGGCTCCCTATGGCCACGAGGCCCTGTCTTGCACAGGCCCATGGTGTGGGGCTTGCCTCCAAGCGGTCCAAGCAAAGGTGTAGATGGTGGTGACAGAAATCACCCCCAGGGTGCCCAGTGGCCTGCCTGGGCAAGTTGTGATCCCTCCCCTGGCCCTCTGGTGCCTGAGCAGCCCCCCTCAGGGAGTTTGGGGCAGACCCAGGGGAGGAGACTTGGCCACATAAGGCCCTGCTGGAGCGGGAGAAAATCTCTGGCTCACCCTAAGCCCCTGATGAGGGACTTGGGTACATGGCTTAAGGCCCTTTCCTTGGAACCCTGGGGCCAGTGTGTGGGTGATAGAAGGCAGGGAGAGGCCGGAGGCAGGGGAGGCAGCCTGGCCATGGTGAAGGGCCCTGGCACGCGGGCAGGTGCTTGGCCTGTCAGGAGGTGGTGGCCATGGGGGTTGGTGCAGCAGGTGTGGCCAGAGGGCAGCTGTGAAGCCTCATTTGGCCTGAATGGGAGCAGATGGAGGGGGCGGCCACAGGGAGACTGCCTGGGAGCCCTGTGTCCCCGCACGAGAGTGGATGTGCTGGTGCTGTCCCTCACCTGCCCACACTTATCCCTGCAGATGGCTCCCCACTTCTGTGAGATTCTGTGTCCGGGTTGTTGTGTGGCCACTCCTCCTGTCCCTGTTTCCCCAGCTGCGGTGTCCCCACGGCCCAGGCTGTGGTGTCCCCACAGCTTTGGCTCTGGTGTCCCCATGGCCTTGGCTGTGGTATTTCCATAGCCCTGGCTCCAGTGTCCCCACCCGACCTCTGCAATGCCCTGCTCGAGTTCCTGGGCTACACAGTCTACCAGGGATGGAAGCACGTCCCAGGAGTGAGCTGTCCCCGATGCCATAGAAGCCCCCTCCACCTTAGCAGTCCCCCAAGTAGTCTCCAGTGTGGCTTCTAGAATAAACCAGAAACCCTGGATATCCCAATGGGAGTCCGTATGTCCAGTGCAGTCTGGTGGATGGGCATCTTTGCTGACCTCCCATCCAGACCCTGTCTTGCTGGACGCCTTCCCCACAGGCGAGTGGCAGCTGTGTGTGAACTCCTGAGCAAAACTCTGAAACGAAGGAGAGCAGGTCCCTTCACTGCATATGTCTGGGGACTGTGATTTAGTCCCCAAACCTGTCATGCTGTTCATGGTTCCATCTGTGGGACATCAGTTTCCCCTATTTACAGACCCAGGGCTATGTGGCCAAATGTTGTGCATTTTTAGTTTTTTATGTGGCAATTTCTAACTTCATGACATTGCCTTGGGGGTGCTTGTCTGTGGCCTACACAGCCCTGGGCCTTTGGTCAGAAGAGGACCACAGGCAAGTAACTGGGCACTCCATGGGCATTCCCTGGGATGGCTGCAGACAGATGGAACCTTCTGGAAGGTCTTCCAGATGCTCAGGCTTGGGCTGGGCAGTGGAGGGTAGCTTGTCACACCTTTCCAGTGAAGTCTTCCAGACAGTATTTCTCAGCTGGGGGTGTGTCCCTCCTTCGTCCTCCTCCACACAGGCCAGCCCTGGCTTGCTGGACTTCTGGGGACCTCCTCATGCTGGCAGGAGCTGCCCAGCAGACAGAAGCCAGCTTGTCCTTTGCCTCTGCTGGCTCAGTCCCCTCTGGGTCCAGGTCCCCCAGACAGTGGCATTCAGCATGCCTGTGTCAGCCTCCGACCTGGACCCCAGGACGCAGTGCCCCTCCCCTCCAGCTGTGGTCACAGACCCGAGAGCAGAGACCCAAGTCCTGGACAGGATGCAGGCTGGGGGGCTCCAGCCCCAAGCCCCAGCACCTGCCATGTCAGGCTGAGCAGGAGAGTGTGGGAAGGATCCCTGAGCCTGGTATCTGGCTCTGTCGGGCTGTGGGTCAGACAGCTCCAGGGAGCACCCAGCTCTGTGCTGGTCTCCTGTCTGCAGTCTGGGGTCCCTGACCTCCAAACGTCCTCCCTTTCTGTGGAAGCTGCAGGAGGCTGGGGAACTCTGCAGAGAGAGACCCCAGGCACAAGGTCCCTCGTTCCTGAGTGGCCTGTCTAGCCACTCTGCCTATGGCCTGCAGGTGCCGTGCTGGGTCCTCTCCTGGTGAGGCCCACCTCCCACTGCCTAGGGACAGCCTCACCAACAGCTTTACATCTGTCCCTCCTGGTGGCTCCATATGCCACTGGCTTCAGGGATCTGTCCCCAGATGGCCCTCAGGCCCTCGAGCCCATGGCGTCCTCCCAAGCTTCCTGTCCCTGGGCTGGCACCATGGCCACTGCTGCCCAAGCCAGAACCAGGCAGGAGCCAGGGAACCTCCCTGCCCATCCCCCACCTCCAGGCCTCCCTCTGTCTAGCCCAGTTCAGCCTTCTTAGCCTCTTCCTCTCTGGGTCTGACCACTGCTCAGCCTCCAGCCCCAGCTCCCAGCCCTCCAAAACACCAGTGCAGTGTGTCCTGCTCCTGGGTCACCCTCAAGATACAGCCAGTCTCAACCTTGGTGATTGGAACCAGTGGACCTGACCCCCAGTGACCCAGTCACCTGGCACTCCTCCCCCAGTTGAGGCTTGTGGTCCACTCAGGCTCCCCAGGGTCCAGCCTCTGCAAGGCCCTCCTGTCAGCACACTCCTTTCTGTGGTGAACACCCACCTTCTGCTCCTGAGGCTCAGGGACTGAGTCACGCTCCTAGATGCCTTACTCAGAGCTGGACTGGCCAGTGGTCCACTTGCTTCCAGATCATAACTCTGATACCACTGCTGGATGTGGGTCCCTTTCAAGCCTCAGTTTCCCTCCATGGATGGGGCTGCCCTGGGGGAAACCATGCCTGTGAGCTAGGTGAGCAAGCTCCAAGCGGAGGTTGGTCAGGAGTGGCCAGGAAGCACCTGCTGGGAAGAGGACAGACCTGGGGTGGGCTGACCAGGCCCTCTGGGGCTCTCACCCCCATGCATTGTCCCTGGCCTGGCATTGCCTCCTCCCTGTGCCTGTTAAGGGCTCTTCATGTGTGCTCAGAATGGGCACAGTGCCCAGGGCGCCGGCAGCTGGAGAGGAGTCCTTCTTTGGGCTCCTGCCTCTGTGGGTCTCAGTATATGGTGGACCCCTGTGGAGGATGGGGCTGCTTTGATCTAAGGCCTCCAGATGGGCTTTCTCCAGTGGAGAGGACTTCCTGGGCTCCCTCCAACTGTGGGATTCTGGGGATGGGAACATCATGATTCAGCGCTCGAAGGTGACTCAGGTCTGGGAAGACTCATGATCACTTAGAGAACATGACTCAGCTGTTTTAAGGGACAGTGACTCAGCCACCTCTCAGTGCAGGAGCTGGTAGCATTGAGGTCCCATTAGTTGCAATTTTCAGATACAACTGAAATTTGAATACTCTGAAGTGTTAAAATTGTATGTATCTGAGATTTCAAATGGTTTGACTATTTTAGCTATGATAGAACTGCACAGAAATGTGAAGAGTAGTTGTCAGTAATCATGTGTCACTGTTTAAACCATCCTGCACCTGTGCGTACTTGTGTTTCTGTTGTAGAACGAGGCAACAAAGTAGTTCAGGAACCAAGATTTTAGTGTAAAAGACAAGAGTGTCACATGAGAAGAAGTTGCTTAAAGCCCTGTGGTGAGCTTGAGTTGTGAATATCAGGACGGACACCCTTGTTTCTCTTCTCAAACATTTGTGTTTTCTGGTCATTCCCCAGAGAAGGAAGGTCTGACTACACCAGGGGGCAACCGGGGAGCTGCCGTGGCTCAGGCACCCCTCATCCCCAGGCAGAGACCATAGCCAGTTCCCCTCTCAGGGGCAGGAGGGTGTCCGCAGTGTCGGCTACCCTCTGCTCTGTTTTTTAAAATTACAGTACTGTTGGGACATGACGTATATCCCATATAAATCTCTCGTATAAAGTGTACAATTCAATAGCCCTGAAGTATATTTGCAAAGTTGTACAGCCTGAAGGTTTCACTATTAACCCCAGAACAGCTCCATCACCCCAAAATGAAACCCCATGCTCTGTAGAAGTCACTCCTCACCCCCTTGCCAGCCTGGCTGCACCATGTAACACGTGGCCTCCTGTGTCTGTCTTCTCTCACTCAGCTCCACGAAACAGGGAAGTGGCTTGTTTCCCAAGGTGCCCTGCAAATCTTTCAAGAGCTCTATTGCTACTTTTCCCATCAAGGGCAGGGTCTACCCCGTCCCCTTGACTTATGTGGTGGGGATGAGATGGTGCCACCCCATTTCTTATCTGCTGCTCTAGGCCCTGGTGCAGCTGATCCCAGCAGGTGCTTGTCCTGCTTTTGGGTGGACACTCATGTAGGCAGGGGCATGAGGGGTCCCTGCAGTTTCCAGGTTTCTCTTTATAACCTGCTCCTACCCACAGTTACCCTCCCCATCTCCAGGGAGGGGCCTTGGCAAAAGGTCTCCTCTAGGCCAGCCTGGTCCTTTTAACTTTTCCTATCTATGAGCACAGGCAGAATGGGACAGACAAGCCCCAGCCCTGCCCAGCCCAATTCATCCCAACCCAGTGTGGTTCATCCCAGCCCAGCCCAGGTCAGCCTAGAATCTGAACTTCTAAGGCAGGATGTGCCCTGTGGGTTCTGGCATTTAGGGAGTCAGAGGCGAGGGTGAGGACATGTAGGCTATGCAGCTGACGGGCTTTGCACAGGAACCCTGTGTGTGTGTGTGGGGTGGGGCATGGCTGCGGTGGCAAGCAGCCACCTGCCACCTGGTGTGTGGATGGCACCAGCAGAGCCTGCTGCAGGCCAGGAGCAGGGTCAAAGCCAGTGCTGGATGTTCAGCAAAAAATGTGCACTGACCAGACCCCACCACACCAGCTCTCCATCTCCAGGGTGACTGGTGCTGGCCCAGGCTCGAGAGCGCCAGCCGTGTGCACCCGCCTTGCAGCCACCTGACAGGCAGAGAGGAACCGGCTGCAGCAGGAGCGTTCGCACCATGGAAACTGGCCCATGCTGCAGGTCAGCACAGCCCCTGAGCATCAGCAGTAAAATGTTTCTCAGCACACTACTGATGTAACCCATTTACCAGAAGATTAGGGCAGATCTGATGCTCCCCCCAGAACAATACCTGCCCAGCCCAGCCATACTGTAGGGCCTGCTGGAGGGGGGAAGGGCGGGGCCTGCACACGCAGGGAGGTGGGACAGGCACACATGGGCACCCCCATTCTGGGCATCAGGGGCCCTGAAGACAGGTCCCCCACAGCCAGGATGGGACCAGTGCCTACACTGTAGAGGGCTGGGCTCCATGTGGGGCAGGAGATCTCAGGGAGCTGAAGGACCCAGAGACCTCCGAGGCTCACATCACAGGGAAGCCTGTCAGGGGGTGGCAGACACGGGGTCCAACGTGAGCTCCAGTCATAGTCATAAGTGGGGAGGACCCCCACAGCCCAGTGGTGATCTGCAGCTGTGTCAGGGTGAATGTAGCTTCATTCCCTGTCCCCACCAGCCCTTCATTCATTCATCTGGAAAAGTCTGTGGGCACTACAACATGCAGGCCCCAGGTCCAGTGGTGACCAGCCACATCTGTCCTCAGGAACTCACAGTTAGCAAGTTAAGAAAAAAGGGCAAAAAACAAACAAACAAAAAAACACCAGAAAAAACAAACAAATCCGCCTGTTCAGGCCAGGTTCAGTCCACTGCTGAGGGGCAGGCCAGCTTCACTGGATCAGGCCCAGTCGTGCCCCTCCTGGGACACTGACTCTCCTGGCAGCCACTGCTTTCCTGACACATGATCCCCCCACCTCTTTCCCTACAGAGGGAAGCCTGGTGGGAAGTTCCTGGCTGGACGGGGCCTGGGCCTGGAGGATAGATGGGGGGGTCCCATGTGCCCAGGGGAAGCAGACAGCCCCCGCCCCTGGCTGGGATTTGACTGGAGAAAGGACCCAGCACAGCCTGGAAGAGACAGCCAGGAGGGTGAGGGGCTGGTGGACCCAGGTGGAGGGTGTGCAGGGTGCTGGCCGGTGGGTGTGGGGTGTGGGTGGAGGCTACACTAGATCACCCCCCTCCTCCGCACTCTCTGGCTCTCATTTGGGACAACATAGCCAGTGCTTCCCAACTTGGCTCATGGGGTCTCAGAGAGCATGGTGGTGTGGCCTGGGGGTGGGGGTCATAGCACATTCATTGATCTCGAGCTGATTCATCTCCATGAGTACCAGAGTGTGGAGCCAAAAGACAGATTCGTCCTGGGAGGACAGCGTTGCGTTCTCTGCCTATGTTTATTGGGATATGAAATGCAAATTTTATTTTATATTTACTTATTTATTTTTGAGACAGAGTCTCACTCTGCTACACTGGGGTTGAGTGCTCTGGTATCATAGCTCACAGCAAACCCAAATTCTTGGGCTCAAGTAATCCTCTTGTCTCAGGCCCCGAGTAGCTGAGACTATAGGTGGCTGCCACAATGCCTGGCTGGTTTCTCTATTTTTGGTAGAGACAGGGTCTCTTGCTTTGCTCAGCTTGGTCTTGAACTCCTGAGCTCAAGGGATCCCCCTCTTCAGCCTCCCAGACTGCTGGGATTACAGGCGTGAGCCACAGCACCTGGCCCAAACTTTGAATTTTAAAAGCCAAGAGCAGCATGCTGAAAGTCTCCCAGCCTCTCCTTGCTTTGTCTCCGAGGACCTGGTGGGGACTTGCAGGTAAATGCCTGAATCAGCACTAGAAGCTCACAGCAAGCCGGATGCTCTCTTGGCAGGCAGCAAATCATCTCTGGGTTCAGCTGTTCACCTGGAGTGCAGTGGGGCCTGCAGGGCGTGGCTGTCCCCGCTGTCACTCGGCTCCAGCAACTGCGCATGTTTCCAGGGTCCTGGCTTTCTCGGTACCCTTTTCACTGAAGAGTAATATGCATGCTGAAAAGCGCACACGTCACAAGTGTGCAGCATGGTGGTCACCCACGAGACTGCCACCTCTGACAGAGTCGGTCATCGGCAGCCCCTCCCACGGCCCCTCAGAGAGCCACTGCTCTGACCTTCACCACTGCATGTGAGTCATCTGAGTTTGAACTTTACAGGGATGAAATCATGAAGAATGAATTCTTCTATGTCTGCCTTCCTTTGTTCAAGTTATATTTGTGATTCATGCAGATTATTATGAGCAGAAATTCATTCCTTTTTCATGGCTGAATTTAGCCATGTGAGTACGTTTCTGACAGCTTGGAAGTGCCTCTCCGCCCCCTTACCAAGGGGCAGGTTGCTTCCCTGAGTGCAGGGCTGTGGGTAGGGTGGCCTGTGCTCATGCCCGGGTTTTTTGTTGAGAGCACGTGAGCCTTTCACAGGATATGTCTATTTTCAACTTTGGAAGATGAATTTCCAGTTTTCTAAACTTGCTGTACCATCGCAGGCTCGAAGCATGTGTCTCCTTCGTCCGACCAAGGAGAGCCATCGGTGTCATCAGCCGTCCAACTGCAGCCTTCTGGTGGTCATCATTTTGGTGATGACCAGTGCTGTCTAGCACTTTCATTCGTGTTTATATATCTTTCCTAATCTTCTGTCCATTAAAAAAATGAGTTGTCTATTTTTTTTTTCATTGATTTGTAGGAGTTTTTTTTTTTTTTTTTTTGCAGTTTTTGGCTGGGGCTGGGTTTGAACCCACCACCTTCGGCCATATGGGGCTGGCGCCCTACTCTTTTGAGCCTCAGGTGCCATCCAGGAGTTCTTTATATATTCTGGATACAAACTCTTGACTGCATTCACACTGTGTAGGGTTTACCAGAGAAACAGAACAAATAGGACATACGTATGTTTACAGGTACAAGGAGATTTGTGAGGAATCAGCTCACAGGACTGTGGAGGCTGAGAGCTGGAGACCCAGGAAAGCCACGGTTATAATTCAGTTCAGCCTGAAGTCTTGGGAACCAGAAGAGTGCATGGCACGACTCTTGGTGCAAGGGCGGAGGACTGATGTCCCCACTGGAGAAGGGAGCAAAGGTGATCTCCCCCCTCCTCAGCCTTTTGTCCTGTTTGGGCCTGTCTGGATGGGTAGATGCTGCCACACCCACACCTGGAGGCTTAGGGTTGGGGTTGCTTCTGGAGTCCACTGACTGAATAGCTGACCTCACCCAGAAATATCCTCAGAGACATGCCCAGAGTAGAGTTTAATCTGGGCGCCTGTGGTGGGGTTGGCACAGGAAAAGCCATCATGTGGCATGTGCGTGGCAACACGGCTGTGTTCACAGAGTCTGGCTCAGCTTTAGTTTTGAGGGTGCCCTTTGGTACATAGAGGGTCTGACTTTTAACCAAGGCCAAGGTTTCCATCTTTTTACTGGTCAGCAGAACGAGTTTCATTCGAAAATTGTACCTGCTACGTGTGTCATTTGTATATTCACGTTTTATGCTAATGATATACCTGGTGGTCTTGCTAAGTTCACGTATTAATTGCAGTAATTCAGCTGTGACTCCCTCTGGGTATTTCACTTGCATAATTGTGTCATCCATAATTAATTGCCGTTTTATTTATTTCCTTCCAATCCCATGCTTTTGTGTTCTGTTTATAACTTATTATCCTGACTTGACCTCCACCACCGTATTTAATAGAAGGGAAATATCAAGTATCCCGTCTCTTTCCTGATATCAGGGGAAACTTCCGATGTTTTATCAGGAGGTGTGTTTGCTACGGGCTCTCCGATGATCTCCTAGATCACATTAAGGAAGTTCCTTCTGTTCTTATTTTCTCAGCCTTTTCATCCTGAGGGGTGTTTAATCCATCCAAGCTTTTCCTGACTTTATTGGGATCATTACGTGGCTTCTCTTTTTTATTTTTTAATATGGTGAATTATAATACATTTATTGATTTTTAAATATTAAACTCACTTTTTATTTTTGTGGATGAATCGAAACCTGGTTGTGGCATTTTGTCTACTTTGTATATTTCTGGGTTTAACTTCCACATTATTTTGGTGAGGATTTTGTACTTTCGCTCATCAGAGCGATTAACCTATGGTGTTTCTTTCCATATCACATCGTATCCTATCATGGCATCTTCTATTAATTATAAGATGATTAATAAAATTACATAATTAATTATAATATACAGATGTATATTAATAGTATGTTAAAATTACATTCCTTTCTTAGGATTTTCCTCTTGGATTTTAGGATCAATTTATAATAGCCTCATTAAAATAATTGGTTTTCCTTTTTTCTTTTTCTGGAGGAATTCTATAAGATTTGCATTAGTTCATCTTTAAATTTTTTTTTTTTTTTGAGATGGAGCCTCAAGCTATCCCCCTGGGTAGAGTGCCATGGCATCACAGCTCATAGCAACCTCCAACTCCTGGGCTCAAGCGAGTCTCCTGCCTCCGCCTCCCAAGTAGCTGGGACCACAG
>CAUYQV010029593.1:0-49746 GCA_963574575.1 Galagoides demidoff | reverse complement strand
TTAACTTCTTTGTGACTCAGTTTCTTCTTCTGTCAATTGACACACAGTCAGTGCTTCATACTTGTTGACAATTATTTGAAAATATTGTCTACTCTTCAGTAAGAATCTATAGTCAAATGCTGTGAAATGATGGTTCCTTAGGATTTGGATGGATACCTGAGCTTCAGGCTTATGTTGATGAAAAGCTGAGAATGGTGGGGCGGTGCCTGTGGCTCAAAGGAGTAGATGCCGGCCCCGTATGCTGGAGGTGGTGGGTTCAAACCCAGCCTGGACCAGAAACTACCAAAAAACCCCCAAAAAACTCAGAATGGAAAAGATGTTACAGATGTTACTCCAGTGCTTTCTTACCTTACATAACACTTCCATGCAATATTCTTCTATTTCTGTAATTAAAAATAAAAAATACAGTTAATTCACATGATTTAAATATGCCAGCAAAACAAAAAAGTCCTTTTGCCAAAAAGAAATGAAATGCAGGCTGGACGTGGTGGCTCATGCTTATAATCTCAACACGTGGGAGGCCAAGGCAGGTGGATTGCCTGAGCTTACAGGTTCAAGACTAGCCTGAGCCAGAGTGAGACCCTGTCTCTAAAAATAGCCAGATGTTGTGGCGGGCACCTGTAGTCCCAGCTACTAGGGACGCTGAGGCAAGAGGATCACTTGAGCCCAAGAGTTTGAGGATGCTGTGAGCTATGATGCCATGGCACTCTACCAAGGGCAACGAAGTGAGACTCTGTCTCACAAAAAAAAGGTTATAATTAGAGCAAGATCACAGGTCTCAGTTTGTCCAGGATAGTCTCAGTTATGTGTATTATTAACAGTGCCTCTTTTGCTTTTAACAGTGTTCTAGTTTGAATATTAAATTATGTTGCTAAGTTATGGCTAGAGAATTCAGAGAAAATGTCAGTATCTGTGAATAAAATTAAACATTTCAATAAGTACATTTAAAGAAACAGAAGCCCTTAGCTGATCCCCAAATGAATTAACCCAGACACACAGGGACAATGATTGTGTGAAGCTACTTATGGGTCTGTAGGAATCAGATCATGAAGTGAGAACGAGGGTGGGGGAGGGAGAGCTAGGAGTTATTATTTAATGAGCACAGACTTAATTCTTTAAGGTGAATCTGGAGATGGGTGGTGTGTCCCATCCCTACTTCCCCATGACTAGCAGTAGATTCCCTCAGGGACAGGCATTTGGGGTTTCTGTATCCACTGAGAGTATGGGGGTAGGGACTTCTGAGGACCAAAGTGTACCAACACAGGACACGGCAGGACAGTAGAGGGGTGAGGCCAGATCCCATTAAAGGGCTGCCCACAGGGGAAGGAAGCATAGTGGGGTAGAGAGCTCGGATAGTTAGAGGCGTGACCGACACAGGACAGCTACAAGACAGCTAACCCACCAGGAGGAGCAGATGACTCTCCATAGCCTTTCATGTCCACAGCTAGAACCCGGTAACCTGCCTGGGCCAGAGCAGGGATCTGGAAGATAAACAATTTAGGCATAGTGTTATCGCATCGGTCCTTGGGGGATACTCCCTCCTTGCTTCCCTCTGCCCCTCTATTCCTAAAATGGCTCACATTCCCACATGGCACTACCTGCTACCTTCACATGGGGCTAGCACAAGCCCACCTGGATAGGGCTGCCATGGATGGTGGTAGGGTTTGTGCACTGCATAAATCTAAAAGAGCAGCTTTCCCAGCAAAGTGCATGTACATTTCTGTAGTTGCTACAAAGATATCCCAGCAGGTGGCATAGTGTGTCTTGAAGAATTCTCCCCTCTTCTTATCTGCAAAGGTACCTCAAGATCCAGGACAGCCCTGAGAGCTAGAACCATCCTGGTCATAGTTTGGAGATAATGCTTCAGTGTCAGGTTTCAGCTTCTTCGTGATATTCTAGGCTGGGCTGTACCATCTAGACCTCCCCCTCCCCACCTCTCCCCCGAGTAGGGCACACCTTCCCTGGTTTTCTTTACCTGGTACCTCCAAGAGAACCAGCTCTCAGGAAATCCGTGGCAGAGGCACACAGCAGGGCCAGAACCCAGCTCCACAAAATGCAGGTGGACTCCAGGCTGTGGAAGAGAGAGGAGGGCAGGCGGCGGCTGAGCTGAACTGGGCGCCACATCTGCAGATGGCCACTGACCATCTCAGTTGGTTGTGGGATCTCACGTGACCCAACTCTCTCAGCTAAAATCCCCAACCTTTATTTTATTTTTACAGAGTCTCACTCTGTCACCCTGGGTAGAGTGCTGTGGCATCATTCATAGCAACCTCAAACTCTTGGGTTCAAGTGACCCTCTTGCCTCAGCCTCTCAAGTAGGTGAGTGTAGAGGTGCCCACTAGTTTTTCTATTTTTATTAGCACTGGGGTCTTTCTCTTGCTCAAGCTCATCTCAAACTCCTGAGCTCAAGCAATCCACCTGTCCCAGTTGTCCAGAATGCTAGCATTACAGGTGTGAACCACGGCACCCAGCTGGCTTTGTTTTCTTCTTTTCTTTTCTTTTTAGACAGAGTTTCACTTATCACCCTCAGTAGAATGCCCTGGCATAATTCACGGCAACCTCAAACTCTTGGGCTCAAGTGATCCTCTTGCCTCAGCCTCTTTAGTAGCTGGGACTATAGGTACCCACCACCATGCCTGGCTAATTTTTCTATATTTTAGTAGAGAGGGGGCTCACTCTTGCTCAGGCTGGTCTTGAACTCCTTTTCTTGAGACAGAGTTTCACTTTGTTGCCCTTGGTAGAGTGCAGTGGGGTCATAACTCACAGCAACCTCAAACTCTTGGGCTCAAGTGATCCTCTTGCCTCAGTTTTTCTATTTTTAGTAGAGACAGGGGTCTCACTCTTGCTCAGGCTGGTCTTGAACTCATAAGCTCAAGCAATCCACCCACCTCAGCCTCGTAGAGGGCTAGGATTACAGGAGTGAGCCACCGCGCCTGGCCAAGACCCCAACTTCTGATGAAGATGGCTGAGGCCAGACACTGGCCCAACTGCACGATAAAAACAGGCCACTCTCATTGTCACCTGAGAAGCCTGAAGACAAGGTTGTGATGTTGGAAAAAAACAAAAACCAAAACAAAACAGCCTGGCCTTCCTCTGTACAACGCCTTCATGCTCTCATAGTTTCTGGGGCTGTCCCGATATATTCTCAAGAGTTTAAACTGGGGGCTGGTTTTGTGCAAAGGATAATAGTCAGGTAACGTGCAGAAGGCAATGAGTATTCCAGTAAGCACCGTTTACTTCTTAAACCTGAAACGTGTTCCAGCTTTGCTACACCTGCCGTGCTTTCAGGGGTGATGAGTGTGGCAGGGATCGGCAGGGCTCACCATTCTAATGCAAATGCCCGGGCATGTCCAGGGTCACGGTAGATAAATTCACTGGGAACAGCCCCACTTGGCTGTATCTCAGACGACTCTGAGCTGTGCCCAGTGCTGGAAGTTTCCTTTGTGAGTTTACAGTGAGTTTTTTTGCTGAAGAAAACAGCATTTTGCAAGTCCTCTCACGGACTGCAGTCTGTTTGGCAGAAGTTGTTCCGTAGTCTTCCCTTTAGCACTCTGCAAACTTAACTTTAGAATTCTATCCTCCTCACCCTGGGAAAAAATGTTTCCAGGTTTGCGGCCGATAGAACATTGGCTTTGCCTCTAACATGAATGTTGACCCAAAGGCGCCGAGTCGTGCACACACATCTAACACTTTCCCACCCTCCTGTTTTGATATGTTAAAGAAAATGTCTGTAAAGCCAGAACATGAGAAAGATATACTACCAACCAAGCGCGGGCTTTGTCAGGATGCAGCAGAACTTGGCACACTGGCACGGAGAGCCTGGCTCAGCCGTCCCCCTCCTCCCGCCCCCATTTCACTGCCTCAGCTCTTAATATTTGGGATGGGGTGGAGGACGGGCATTGCGTTTCTGATCACACCCCTGCAAGGTCAAATAAGGACCCTCTTGAAACTGGCTGGATACACCAACCTCCGGATGATTGTGAGAATAACCCTGTCCACCGTGGTGAAGATTATAGGTCACAACCCAGCCCCCAGCCCTGGGAAAAATGCCCCCCACACCCCTTTGCTATGAGAGAGACAAGATCTGAAGTGACCTAGTAAACATTCGGCCTCTCAGGAGTGCCCAGTGTTACAGGAGAGACCACAGTAGCTTTCAGGCCCAGAAAAGCCCTTTCTTACTATCCTGATCTCGCTGTCCTGGGATGTGCACTGTGTGCTTACGACGCAGACACCCCACCCCACCCCCCATCACAGAGCAAGACCATCGAGAACACTTCTGGGCTCAGCTGTCCAGCAGGAGACTCAGCCTGTGCTGTAGCCACGATTACTGTGAAATCTCTGGGGCGTGGAAGGCACTCCATGCTTCTGGGTGTTCTATGTGCCCAACAAAGAGCAGATGCCCAGTAAATATCTGTGAGTTTCTGCTCCAGGGCAGAAAGGCTTCCAGGCCAATGCACAGGCCATCAGCCCTGGGGCGCCTAGGTGTGGGGTACTGTGAGGTCCACATAGTGCAACATTGCACTTAACCCTTACAGGAGCCATGTGGGAACACATTACCGCCATTTCCTTATAGAGCTGTGGGTACAGAGGCTCACACTTGCCCAAGGCTGTAAACTCAGTTAAGTGGCAATGCCAGGAATCACAGAGTCTGCCTGGCTCCAGAGCCACCGTCTGTCCTTGTTTTTCTCTAGAGCTGACCCGTAGCCTTAGCTCCCTTCTCATTCAAGTGGGGCAAATGACACATGAAGGCAGATGTTGAGTGACCCCTGAGATAGTCCAAAGCTGGGCTCTGGGACAGCAGGTAGAGGAGCTCTCCTAGGAAGGTCAGGAACGGGGCCTCTGCAGGTGGCCTTGGCCTTGCCATAGCCCCCATCACGGGGCATTAATGATCTTTCCCTCTCTTTATCCCCAGTGCAGCTCCTCGAGGACAGGTCTGTCATGTTAGTCACTGCACCTGACACAGAGGACGTGCTCGACATATACCTGTGGGTGGAAACAGGTCCTCCTGAAATACAAGGCAGATGGGCACGTGCATTGGCACCAGGCTAGGCAAGGCCCCCAGTCCTGTTGTCAGGTGGGGGCAGGGCCACATTGGTCCCCTCAGATGTGAGGTCCATGTCTTCTATTGATTCCTGAGACTTGTGGGAGGAGGTACCGTTACTACTTCCTTATAAATAGAGGGTGTTCAACTACACTTGATATTTAGCAAACGTCACACTGATGGTCATTCTGGGTGACTTGGTTAGAGAGCCTGCAGCCACCTGAGAGAGAGAGCTCACCTTTATTGTCACATAGCCATGGCTCATGTCACTTGGATTGCAGGGGATGGGCAGAGGGGCCTCAGTGCTGAGCAGCTGAAAGTAGAAAAGGTACAGTGAGAGAAGCAGCCGCCTTCCTCCAACACCCCCGAGGACTGGCGGCAGCAGGGACTTGGAGGTCACCTTCACCGTCTCTCCTGAGCCTACTGGGGAGGGCCAGCCCCCTCCCCTCGTGTTGGGCACAGCCAAACTCCATTCCCCGCCTTCCTTCCCATTTTTGGAGTCCCACGACTAGGTCCTGGCCGACAGAACGCAGAGGGCCTGGCCCCCTAACCCCTGACCCCAGTGATTCTCTGCACTTTCCCCATCTTCCAGTGGGTGTCTGGTGGGACCCTGCAACCTCCCATAGGAGACGATGGGGCCTTCATCAACCTGGTTCCCCCAATGACCTCATGAAGTGAAGGCCCTGGTCACTGCCAACTGAACTTTCCACAGCAGGAAGCAAAAATCACTTGTTCTAAATCCCTGAGAATCTGTCCCCCAAAGAGAACAGAGGTGGGCCATTGATTGGGTTTACTTTCCCAATCTGAGAGGACAGGTATCTGTGGCTCAGACATGAGGAGGGGACAAACCCAGCCAGGGGGACAAGCACATGGACATCCTGACCTCACATGTATCTCCTTCTCTTCTCTGCTGAGACTTCTAGGCTTGAAGAAGGACAAATAAATAGGACTTGGGCAAGATGCTTTGAGGCTGTGGAGTCATTAGATGTTCCTTTTTATTTATTTCTTAAAGACAAAAAGTGAGCTGAGCTTGTTACGGGCTGAGTTGTGTCCCCCCACCCTCCAATTTCACATGTTGAAGCTGCTAGCAGTCCCCTCAGAGTGGGACTGCTATATTTGGAGATGGGTGGGCCCTTTACAGAGATAATTAAGGTAAAACAAGATCACAAGGATGGGTCCTTTATAGAAATAATTAAGGTAAAATGAGATCACAAGGGTGGGCCATAATTCAGTCAAGGAAATGGGCATAAGGAGGATGAGTGAGGACGGAGGAAGGGACAGACAACCACACGCCCAGGAGAGAGGCCTCACTGACCTCTAGCCTCCAGGACTCTGAGAAAAGAAACACTTGTAGTAGAAGCCATATGATTGGTGGAACTTTGCTCTGGTGGCCCAAACAAACATAGTTCCCTCTGAGTCAATGGCTGTGTAGCCTTTTGGGCTTAGCTGGCCACCCTCCTGCCTCCGCTTCACTGTGCTGACGGGACCAGGGTGCTGCCCAGCATGGAAACCTGTGGACTCAGTGAGGTTGCCAATCTTAAGACAACCCCAAACCTGGGGAGCCTCAGACTTGGGGGGCAGGCGAAACTCCACAAGCCTTGGACCTCATGATAGGTGTCCCACCCTCCTCTCACTGCCAGCAGGGTGGTGCTAAATGGTTGTACCTGAGTGCCTGGCTGCCTGGCCAGCCCAGGTAGGGGCTATGCTTCTTAGAGAAAAACTCAGCATCTACTCTGGGAAGCAAGGTCAGGGTCTTTGAACATCTCCCTGACTCTGACACCAAGGCCAGTACAAATTCTTGCTCTGGGAATATCCATTTCCCTGTGCACTGGCTGCCCAGAAAGAAAGAGGATGTTCTTCAAGGACACAGTGCTGACTGCACAGGAGGGGACAGACCCTATCCAGAGGTGCCCGGAGCCATGCACAGAACAATGACCTCCATGGACACTGGCTTCTCTGCTCACGGTCTTCCCTGTTGCGCACAGAAACTGCAGGTGAGCACGGGGGGCTGCTCACTCACAGGCACAGTTACCTGCATCCCAGTCACTCTCTCCAGTTCTCTCAGGGCCGTGTCAGTGTCACGGACGAGGATGGTGACCATTCCCATGTCCCAGGCTGGCTTTAGATTAGCCCCGATGTCATCTAAGAATACAACCTGAACCCAAAACAGCAGGGGGACAGTAGCATCACATCAACCAAAGAAATACTCTGCGTGAGGCAGATCACCAGAAAGGACCACATTAAATTGCATATTATTTTATAAATTTGCAATTACAAATTATTATTGTTATTATATTTTTTGCAGTTTTTTTTTTTTTTTTTTTTTTTTGCTTTGGTTTGGTTTGAACCTACCACCTCTGGTATATGGGGCCTGCGCCCTACTCCTGTGAACTGCAGGTGCCCCCCCCATTATTATTTTATAATAAGGAGATTAAAAATTCTTTTTCTTTCAAGGTAACCATTTACTCTTTTTTTTTTTTTTGAGAGTCTCAAGCTGTTGTCCTGGGTAGAATGCCATGGCGACATCATAGCTCACAGCAACCTCCAACTCTTGGGCTCAAGCAATCCTCTTGCCTCAGTTTTTTGTATTTTTGGTAGAGACGGGGTCTCGCTTTGGCTCAAGCTGGTCTTAAATCCGTGAGCTCAAGCAATCCACCTGCCTCCACCTCCCAGAGTGCTAGGATTGTAGGCATGAGCCACTGTGCCCGGCCATAACCATTTACTCTTAAAATTAAAAGCCTTTAATTAGATAAGCATACACAAGAAAAGACAGATAAATATGTCCCACATACACTATTGGTTTCAGGCAGTTCTGAAACGCCACGGAGGTTAGGAGAGGATAAACTCTTGTCAAATGACATTAAAATTCATCTGGGAAAATCAGCAGGAGTGAACAGACAAGAAATCATGTCTAGTGGCTCGGTGCCTGTGGCTCAAGCAGCTACATACACCTGAGCTGGCGGGTTCCACTCCAGCCTGGGGCCGACAAACAACAATGACAGCTACAACCAAAAAATAGCCAGGCGTTGTGGCAGGCGCCTGTAATCCCCACTACTTGGGAGGCAGAGGCAGGAGAATCGCTTGAGCCCAAGAGTTGGAGGTTGCTGTAAGCTGTGATGCCACAGCACTCTACCCAGGGTGACAACTTCAGGCTCTGTCTCAAAAAAAAAAAAAAAAAATCATGTCTAGAAAAGAACTAGAATGAGGGCAGAGAATAAAACAAACTACGAAGCTACAATAGAAGAGTTTGATACTAAAAAAGATATAGACATATCTACAAAATAGAAAAGGGTCTCAAAATAGACTCAAATTCAAACAGGAAGCAGTTTCTAATAAAGGTGTCAAAGATGCCCAATTAGAGAAGAAGATGATTTAAAAAATGGGATTAACTGGTTAACAGTTTGGAGGAAAAAATGGATCCTCACCTCACATCTTGCCCCCAAATAGATTTTAAATGGATCAAAGATTTAAATTTTGAAAGAAATAAATCAAGAAAGAAAAGATCCTGGGAGTTACAGCAGAAAGCATGGGAGCATTTATTTACAGCTTTCGACAAGGCTGACCTAGAACCCTAAGCAGCTCATCCAACCCCAAAGCTAGACAGGGGGAGCCTGTGCCATCCTTGTGGAAGCTTGGCCTCCAAGCACTGCCCTGTGCAGACTCTGGGAGTGGGGCGGACTCTGGCAAAGCTTGTGAGGGGAACTGGGTGGCCCTGGGATGGAGCCCCTCGTGGATCCCAAGGGTAGAGCCCAAGATTTGTTTTGATCAGCTTGTGGGGGAGGCAGGGCCAGCAGGGGAGGGTCAAAAATGAAAGGGGAGGAGATTTAATCCTGGTCCAACCACCTTTTGAAGATTAGAGCAGGGAGACAGGATGAGAACAGAGCTTAAGGGGAAGCCATCTCTGGAACCAGTGTAAAGATAGGCTTCGGAGCACGGGGTGCCTGGTGCTCACCCCCTCTCGCCCTTTGCTGGGTGATCCTGACTAGCCCTGTGGCCCTGGGAAGGCCTCCCAGGGTCCTGATTTCTTCATAAGGAAACTGAGGCATCTAGCTTAACAGCTTTTGATGATGTCTGCTTTGACCAAAGTCCTGTAAAGGGACAGATGCCCACCTCTGGTAGAACATTAAAATCCTTTGGGAAAAGGTCTGGTCTGGGAGAAGCAGACCTAAAACTATCCTGCCGGGATCCCCACATGTACCCCCCGATTCACTCCCCAAGTTTTCTTTGGTTGCAATATGTCTGGAATGTTCTTCTCCCCTGGAAGGAAGTATCTACGTACCTCGTTGGGGCTGGCCTTCAGGGTGTCCAGGACAAACTTGTAGATCTGAGGGTCAGGCTTGGCCATTCCGATCTGACAGGACTCTATCAGGAAATCAAACTTCGGCCTCAGCTCACACATCAGCTGGGCCAGGCTGCGTCTCTCAGCTCGGTCGTCCAGCCAGTTGTTGGTGAGGACACAGGTTGTAAATCCTGGGAGAAAAGTCACCAGTGAACGGACCTGAACTTGACCTTGGGATGCTTCCGGTGCCCCACAGGGGCCCCAGTGATCACTTACATCAATATCCTTTTTCCTAGCTCTCACCTGACAAAGGGGGAAAGAACCATCTTTACCCATAAGCACCTCCTGACACAGACATGAGAGTGAGCTGGGTTCATAAAGGGTCTTCAGAAGCCCAGATGGAGACGCTGCCACCCCTTCCTCCTTATGGCTGTAGGCCCAGCTGATGTGTGAGTTTTGACACTTGCCACCTTTGCCAGCTCATTTGACACTTGCCACCTTTCAGAGGACAGGACAGATCCCACTATCCCATGCTTACAGCTGAGCCAAATAAAGCTCAGATAAGTTACGAGCTGCCCAGGGCCACACAGCGCAGGTCCCATTTTCCTTCTTGTCTATGCTACTGCAGACTCTGTTCAATTATATTTCAAAACACCTGCTTTGGCTAAACTAGACATCTCAAAGCTAGAGAAACATTAGTAGAGATGGCATTCTCCTCTGGCTTTGTCTGCCTAACCAGCAAGGGTGAGGACCAGATAGTGTTGGAAAGAAGACTCAGGTGGGTTGATAGTGGGTCTCTTCTCATGTCCTATGAGAGGGGAATTATGGATGTGGGATGGCTTAACTCTATGCCAGGTGAGTCTATCAATATGGAAGCAGGATGGTTTCAAATGTGCCTCTGAACCAGAGCTACTGACCTGAAAACATTGTGATGTACGTGATCTTGTGTCTTAGGCCACGTGACATCCTCTGAGCCTATGTCTGCCAGCTCATAGCTCAGTCACTCTGATACCCAGAGGGTGAGAAAGTCACAGTTGCTTAAAAGGCTTTGTTTTTTTATGACAGAAGGTCGGGTCAATCAGGTTAGTGCCAAGGAAGAAGAGAATTTTGCTCACAAGGCAGCCTCTGGTAAAAATCCTTTCATTAGATAAAATTCTGCCATTTCCCCACTCTTCTAATAAGTCTTTTGTCATTTGATAAAGCTTGCTTGGGGGTCAAGTTTTAAGAACAGCTTTCTATCAAGGCCCAAAAGATCTAGGGTCTATCTCAAAACACACCTGGTTGGATTCTGACCTAACCCTCCAGCAGATTCTGTGTTTCTGAGCCAGGGTGGCCAGTATCAGACCCTTACCCTTCTTTCTGAGAGCAAGAGCTGCTCGGAGCATGGGGTGGTTGATCTTTCTTGTTAATGTTGCCTTGCCAAAGATTTGATTTACAGAGAAATTCTCAGGGAGGTGAATTCCAGAGTCCTTGGAGTGTTCCTTGCAGTTTTCTTCCATGAGCGGCACCCACTGTCAGAGAAATGATGATACAATTGGTACAACCATTCAGGAATGAAATCCAAACAAGTGCATTTCCTGTAACCAAGCAATTCCACTCCTGGACACACACCCACTGGAGATGCCGACATGTATTCCGCAAAAGACGTGAACAAAAATGTTCATAGCTACAATATTCTTAGGACTCTCAAATAGGAAATTACTCCAGTGTCCATTGACTGCAGACCATGCTATATTTATACACTGTCATAGCCCCACTGAGCCCTCTCTTAGTCTGTTTGGGCTGCTGTACCCAAACAAAATACCGAGACTGGGTAAATCATAAACACAACTGTTATTGCTCACAGGGCTGGACTGTGGAACTCCAAGATAAAGGCGCCTACAGATTCAGTGTCTGGTTCAGAGACGGTGCCTTCTCACCATCCTCACCTGGTGGAAGGGACCAGCTAGCTCTCTCGGATTTCTTTTATAAGGGCCCTAATGACATTCATGAGGGCTCCACCTTCATGGCCTACTTCCTAAAGGCCATACGTCTTAATTTCATCACAATCGGGGTTAGAATTTGAACATAGGAATTTTGGGAGGGGGACACAAACTTCCAGACCACAGCAAGCCCCACCCTGGAAACTACTCAAATTCCCACTATTATCAGCTGAGCTGTTTCCCATTGATGTCCTCGTACTTCAGGATATGACTATATTGGAGAGATGGCCTTTAAAGATGTCTTTAGGGTAAAATGAAGTCATTAAGATGGAGCCTAATCCAATATAGCTGGTGTCCTCATAAGAAGAGGAGACTAAGACACAGACATGCACAGAGGGAAGACCGGTGAGGATGCAGGGGGGACAGCCGTCCACAAGCCAAGGAGAGAGGCCTCAGGAGAAACCAGCCCTGCTGACACTGTGGTCTGGGATCTCCAGCTTCCAGAACCATGAGGAATTTGTGTTCTTTAAGCCACTCAGCCTGTTGTGTTTGTTATGGCAGTCTGCTACAGCCTGAGTATTTGTGTCTGCCCCCAAATTCACATGCTAAAATTCTAAGCCACAGTGTGATGGGCCTTTGGGAGGTAATTGGGTCATGAGGGTGGAGCCCCCATGAATGGTATTAGTGCCCTCAGCTTTTTCTCTCCCTCCCTCTCTCTTTCTGCTTTATGCCGAGGGAGGACACAGCAAGGAGGTGGAAATGAAGATAGCCTTTAGCACACTGGACTTGCCTGTGCCTTGATCTTGGACTTTATAGCCTCCAGATTGTGAGAAATGTTTGTTGTTCAAGTAACACAGTTTATGATATACTGGTTATAGCAGCCCCAGCTGACTAAGATGCAGCCTAACAAACTAAGATACTCACTAACAGCAGAATGGACTGGGGTATATACACATTATTGTAGAAGCACTGTTTGTAATAGTCCTAAACTGAAAAGTACCCAAACAGTAGCAGGATGGATAAATAGACTGGGATATATTCATGCAAGAGAATCCATGCAGCAATGAGAATGACATGATTTTACAACTGCATGCAATAACATCTAGAAATCTCACATGTATAATGGTGAGCAAAAGATGCCAGACATAAGAGTTCATCTATGTAATTCCATTTGTATAAAGTACAAAACAAGCAAAAGCCATCTATTAGGTTAGAAGTCAGCATGATGATTCTCTTGGAGGGGTAGTGTCCATAGGGGGGATACCTGGCTGCCCACAGGGCTGGGAATGTTTTATTTCTTGATATGGGTGCTAGTGATATGAGTATTTTCAGTTTGTGAAAATTCACCAACCTATACACCGTGTCCACTTTTTTCGTCTGCGTAGTGTACATATGTGAAAAGTTAGAAGATGGCATTCTTTCCCAAGGTAAGATTTTTTTAAAGACAAATCAAGCTTCAGCAGCCATTAGCTTGGTGTAATCTAGTTTATCAGATGTCTTCCTTAGCCCTGTGAGTTTCTCAGAAGTTACACACAGACTAACAGAGGCCATGAAAGGGGTCTGAAAGCGAGGATGGGTTTCATAGCAATTACTGGACATTGACTCGGTAATCTCTGTGCTCACTGAAATACAAGTACGCCCCTCTTTCTTTGCTTCCAACAGTATTACTGAAGCTTTTTATGGATCAAGCCTTCAGTAATGTTTTTCCCAAAAGTGTCATCACATTTTTCGTTCAGCATTTGCCATGATGTGCGTGTCTGTGTTTTAAACTGAGTATAATATCCCCCACGTTAACCCTACATTTGCCTTCACAGAAACGGTGGACGTTTGCTATCATGGTGGGACCCAACTTTTCCGACAGAGTGATGGGAGACTGTAATCCATCACACTTTTAAAACATAGACTGTTTTGGCTGCAGACTTATAAGTAGATTCTCAATAGCCTCTCAATCAATGCCTCTCAATGCCAATCTTAGAGAGGCATTAATTCAAGTGGTGGTTAGATCCTGATTACTTTGTTAAGAAATAATTGAGGTTTTACTAACAATAATAATCACTATTTACTGGGCTCTTACTAGGCACCAGGCACTTTCCATGCTTCAACCCCATTGTACAGATGGCAAAACTGAGATGTGGAGTCAAATAACTTGCTGTGGCCACCCAGTCTGTAAATGGGAGTTCTGACTCCAAAGTCTACCTGTTACACGGTTATTGAATTAACAGACCCAGTGGCCCTGCCCTAAAATATTTGTTCTGGTTGAGGGAGCTTCCTGGCATACCCCTTTGAGGGCTTGGACTTTTCCCTCTGGTTCGTTGGCCCCCAAACTAGTCTTAAATGTCTCTTCTGTTTCCATCAGTCCTGTGAGTTACTTGCTCTAAGATGGAAATGGGTGGGCTGGGAGCAGTGGCTCACGTTTCTAATCCTACCATGTTTCCCCCCAAATAAGACACTGTCTTATATTTATTTTTTCTCAAGAAGACACAGTAGGGCTTATTTTCAGGGGATGTCTTATTTTTATTAAGTACAATACAACAATCTACATTTATTCAAATACAGTTAAGTCATCTTCTTCTGGAACCTGACAGGGGGAGCCCACCTTGTTGGTGGGGCTGGTGCTAGTAATGCGTGAACTCCTTTCCCCTAGCCATTCACATGTGCACAGTAGGATGCCTGTGACCGCAGTTACGGCAACTGATTACCACATGTGCACCTGTGCAAGTGTGAACTGCTGGGAGAAAGGAGCTGTGGCAGATAAAAGGTATTCCAGTCTTCCTTACCGCTCTGCTGCTGGAATGCATAGCCACGCCCATCACTAGGTCTTATTATCAGGGTAGGGCTTATATTTAATGAATGCATAGAAATCCTGCTAGAGCTTATTTTGGCGGTAGGTCTTATTTTCAGGGAAACACGGTAGTATTCTAGGAGATCCAGACTGGTGGATTGCCTGAGCTCTGGAATTTGAGACCAGCCTGAGCAAAGAAAGACCCTGTGTTTAGGCTCAGTACCTGTAGCTCAGTGGTTAGGGTGCCAGCCACATACTCTGGGGCTGGCAGGTTTGAATTCCACCTGAGCCTCTTAAACAACAATGACAACTACAACAAAAAAATAGCCGAGTGTTGTTGTGGGTGCCTGTAGTCCCCACTACTTGGGAAGCTGAGGCAAGAGAATCATTTAAGCCCAAGAGTTTGAGGTTGCTGTGAGCTATGACGCCATAGCACTCTACCAAGGGTGACATAGTGAGACTTTGTCTCAAAGAAAAAAAAAAGACCCTGTCTCTACTAACAATAGAAAAACTAGCTGGGTGTCATGGTGGGTGCCTATAATCCCAGCTACTTGGGAGGTTGGGACAGGAGGATCACTTGAGCCTCAAAATGTGAAGTTGCTACAACCTATGATGCCACAGCACTCAACCCCAGGGTTGAGTCTCTGGGGGTGAGACAGAGTCTCAAAAAAAGGAGGAGTGGGGGATGAGTGAAGAAGATGAGGTCCTGCCCTCAGCAAGCTTCCAGTAAGTGCAGAAGATGGGCATGTAGGCAGAGAATGCCAACCCATGGGGATCTGTTTCCCTCACCTGGGAAAAGGTGATCTCTCCTCTCATGAGGCGGGCACTGGGACCATTTAGGCCTCCTTTCTGGAAAGCTTCATTCAGAAAGCCTCTGGAAGACACAAAGAAACAACATCATGGACACTCTAATGACTTCAGCATGGCAGCATGTGGAGACAGACACTTTATTTCCCTGAGAAGTTCCCACTGGAAAGGCATGCTACCAGAAACTGGAAAATGCAAAAACAGCTCAAGTTGGGATTTTTTGCCTGCAAGTAGCCACCCTGCTGAGGAGATATGGCCATGAACTGAATGATAAATACACTCAAAGGAGCAGCAGCTCATGGGAGAGACTCATCTGGAGGGCTACCCTGCTTTACCAATTAAGGGACAGAGCCACAGCTGGCCATGGAGTCCTTGCTGTCCTCAGCCCCTGTTCCCAAGGCTTTGTCCCAAAGGATTTTTTTCTTTAGTTCATATTCTTCAAAAGCAATGAATTATTTTTTTTTCTGGTTTGGATACTGCATATACAGTTTCTATTTTATCTTAATCTTATCTACTAATTTTGTAGTTTTCTGTGCATATGGGCTGAGTTGTTTCCTCCTCCTGGAATTCATACACTGAAGTTCTAAACTTTGGTGCCTCCAAACGTGACTATATTTGGAATTAGTGTTCTTAAGAAGTAATTAGATTAAATGAGGCTATATGGGTAGATCCAATATGACTGGTGTCCTTATAGAGGAGCTAGGGACAGAGAAAGACATTAAGGGATGACACAAGGAGAAGGAGCCCTCTGCCATTCAAGGAGAGAGGCCTTGGAAGGAACCAACCCTGCTGACACCTTGATCTTGGACTTCCAGCCTCCAGAACGGTGGAGAAAATAACTTTTACACCATAGCGCCTATTGATTGGAATTGGCAAGCCAGTTAAAATTACATGTCTGAGTCAAAGAACAAATTCCTGGGAGTTTTCTTTCTGGTAATAGTCAAGTGCCTATTATTGATGGCTCTCTTGTAGGTGACCATGGTGAACTCTGGACCAAATATGAAAAGACATACATGTGTACTTAATATCTGAGGCCTCGTTCAGCTTCTCAGCATAAGGAATAGCTTTGCCTCCCCTCTGCCCTCGGTTTTTTGTTGCTGTTGTTAAAGCTTCATTAAGGTGTAACTGTTACTGTCTGCATGTTTGCCCCCTCCAGAGCTCATGTTGAAACTTAATCCTCTGTAACTGAGAGGCGGGACCTTTAAGAGGTGATTGAATCATGAGGGCTTTGACTTCAGGAATGGATGAATCTGTTCGTGGATTAATGGGTTCAAGGATTAGCGGATTATCCTAGAGTGGGATTGGGGGCTTCATACGAAGAGGAGGGACGCAAGCCAGCATGCTCAGCTCTCTCACCACGTCTGCCTTGAGACCCCCACAGGGCACCTGACCAGCAAGAAGCCCCTCCCCAGACATAGCCCCTCAGCCATGGGCTTCTCAGCCTTCATAACTGCAAGAAATAAATTCCTTTTCTTTATAAATGATCTAGTTTCAGGTACTGTGTTATAAGCAGCAGAAAACAGAGTAAGACAATTACGTAGCATCAAATGCATGCATTTTCTAAGTATCCAATGATTTGTAGTAAATTGATAGTTGTGCAAACATCACAAGTTCTAGTTTTAAAACATTTCTATCTCCTCCAAAAGCCCTTTGGCCGCTGCTTTTCAGTGTTAGGAAGCAATACATAATTCAACATGTAGCCTTTCATCGCGCACCTTAGGTGTGCAAGGCACTCATAGGGAGTTCACCGGAGAATAAGAGAGGTGATGTGTAGACAAATAAGTATGGCGGATTGAATGATGAAGCAGAAAAACAAAGGGAATATCATTTTTTTTTAATGCCTGGAGAATGCAGGGTAATCAAAGAAGAGGAACTGGGGAAATAACATACTACATAGGAAGGAGATTCCATTGCATCTATAAATTGACAGCAGGCAGCCATTAGCAAAGAAAGCAATTTATAGGGCGGTGCCTGTGGCTCAAAGGAGTAGGGTACCAGCCCCATATGCCAGAGGTGGCAGGTTCAAACCCAGCCCCAGCCAAAAACTGCAAAAAAAAAGAAAAAAAAATTTATAGTAACATTCTTAAAAAACATGAATTCCAAATTTTAAGGGCGCTGAATAAAAGCGGCAAACAGTAAAAAGGCTATTACGGGAAATAAAAATTATAAATTGATTTGTAAAATCAAAAGACACAGTAAATTCCCATGAATAAGAAGTAAACTGGTGGTGGTGCCTGTGGCTCAAAGGAGTAGGGCCCTGGCCCCATAGGCCAGAGGTGGTGGATTCAAACCCAGCCCAACCCAAAAACCACAAAAAAAAAGTAAACTGGTAAAAGAATTAAAATTATGAGCCCAAAGATAAGATCTGTTTTCTTGATCCAAAGGAAGAACCCGAGCCAAGATTAATATTGACAGTTTACTTGGGCCAAAGTTGGGGACACACTTCCAAGTTGCCGTGGGGAGGGTTCCTCTTTCACAAGCAGATTTTTCAAGGCAAAGGGGAACAAGGAGTGAGTGGGTTGATTCAAATTTGTCTGACAGGAATTCTTACTGGTTTACAGAGGCAACATTGGTCAGTGACTGGCTAGCCATAGTTGAAACATAAAATTAGAGGGTCCAGGATGTTGCATTTAATGGCTCATTGGAGTCAGTCTGGAAACCGCAGAGCAAGTGGCTTCAAGAGTAATTATTTAGCTCAAGCAAGACAGGAGATGTGACTGCTGTCCCATTTTAAATTTGCAAATTGATTTGTAAAATCAAAAAACGCCAAAAAAATTTCCCGATCATTTGAAGAGGCTCTCAGACTCCTCAGAAAAAACACTGTGTGTGGCTGGGCACACCTGTAATCCTAGCACTCTGGGAGGCCAAGGAGGGGGGATTGCTTGAGCTCAGGCTAAAAAGCCCTGCTGGCCTTGGTGTCATAAGAATTCTAGAATTCCTTAGATGATGCAGAACTCTCAGAATGCAAAGCTTCCACTCTACTTCTTCTTCTTCTTTTTTTTTTTTTGGTAGAGACAAAGTCTCACTTTATTGCCCTTAGTAGAGTGCCATGGCATTACACAGCTCACAGCAACCTCCAACTCCTGGGCTTAGGCAATTCTCTTGCCTCAGCCTCCTGAGTAGCTGGGACTACAGGTGCCCTCCACAACGCCTGGCTATTTTTTTGTTGCAGTTTGGCCGGGGTCAGGTTTGAACCCACCACCCTCAGTATATGGGGCCAGTGGTATATTCAGCCCTGGTTTCAGATTGCTTTAGGGAGAGTTCCTTTCAAATCATTAAAATAATTACCTGGCCCTAAAACGCTAGTGTATGTAAGTAGATTAGTACTTGGTCGTTAAACGTTGCCAAGGACTCCAAAATTGCCCTCTGGGTGGAACTTTGAGCCCACTAGGCCACAGGCACTGCCCCACTCTGCTTCTTAATCTTGCCAGTTCTTTAGAATTTGCTCTTTCTCTTGTATCTTGGGTGGTGCCAGAGTCCCCTCTGCTCCCCTCCTCTCCTCTCTCCTTCTTTTTTTTTTTCTTGAGACGGAGCCTCAAGCTGTCCCCCTGGGTAGAGTGCCATGGCATCACAGCTCACAGCAACCTCCAACTCCTGGGTTCAAGCGAGTGAGTCTCCTGCCCCCGCCTCCAAGCAGCTGGGACCACAGGTGCCCGCCACAACACCCGGCCATTTTTTGGTTGCAGCCATCATTGTTGTTTGGCAGGCCCAGGCTGAGGATTCGAACCTGCCACCCTAGGTGTACGTGGCTGGCGCCTTAGCTGATTGAGCCACAGGCGCCAAGCCCCTCTCCTCTCTTCTTTTGAGACAGGATCTCACTCTGTTGCCCAGGTTGAGTGTGGTAGCACCATCATTGCTCACCATAACCTCAAACTCCTGGGCTCAAGTGATCCTCCTGCTTCAGCCTTCTTAGTAGCTAGGACTATAGGCATATACTGTCATACTTGACTATTTTTTTTTTTTAATTTCTTTTTAGAGATGGGATTTTATTGTTGCTCAGGCTGGTCTGAAACTCCTAGCCTCAAGAGATCCTTCAACCATGAGCCTCAATTTTTTTCTTTTGAGCCTCAATTTTTATAATTCCAAACTGCTGAGATTACAGATGGGAACCATGGTGCCTGGGCCATTTTCCTTTTTAACTTCTTAAGCAAATATGCCTCCCTCCCTTCTGATTGTAGGAGTAACATGTTAGTAAATTTAAAAGTTGGAAAACACAAAACCAGTAGAAAAATAAAGAAAATCATTCATAATCCCACCTCAAATTAATAATTGAGGGTTATTTTGATATATTTCTTCCAGCCATTTTTCTACATGTAGCTTTTTTCCATAATTAAAACCATAATTGTATAAATGGTTTTACATTCTGGTGGGGTTTTTTTTTTACATGTATTACAACAGATATTTTCTTTTATCTTTTTTTTTTTTTTTTGAGACAGAGCCTCAAGCTGTCCTGCTGGGTAGAGTGCTGTGGCATCACAGCTCACAGCAACCTCCAACTCCTGGGCTCAAGCGAGTCTCCTGCCTCTGCCTCCCAAGTAGCTGGGACTACAGGCGCCTGGCCCAACGCCCAGCTCTTTTTTGGTTGCAGCGGTCACTGTTGTTTGGCGGCCCCGGGCTGGATTCGAACCCGCTAGCTCAGGTGTATGTGGCTGGCGCCTTAGCCGATTGAGCCACAGGCGCCGAGCCAACAGATATTTTCTGATGTCACTGAAATGTCGTCCTGAACATCACATTTATTGGTGGATGGTTTCCCATTTCCCAGTGATAGAGCTTTGGGCTGTTTCTGTACTTTGCTATCGTATTAACTGAACCTGCAACCCACACCTCAGACAGAACTTGCTTCTAAATCTCAGTGCAGGTCTTTCAGACCCAAGTTCTTAGAACTAACGGGTAGCAGATAGCTCAGCTGAGTAATTCCTCTCACTTTTGGAGAAGTTCCACCCAGAGGGCAATTTTGGAGTCCTTGGCAAAGTTTAACGACCAAGCACTAATCTACTTACATACACTAGCGTTTTAGGGCCAGGTAATTATTTAATGGTTCAAAGGCCACTCTCCCTGAAGCAATCCGACCAGGGCTGAAGTCCAGAAAGGCCCCTGGGCGGCAGGGACCCTGCCTCCTGCGGCACGGACCGGGCGCGAGCAGCGGCCCGGGTCCCCTTACCTGGGCAGCGCCAGGGTCTCCTCGGTGCGGCCGAGGGCGCCGACCACCCCGGGCAGCGCCAGCACCCCGTCTAGGTCGAACACGGCCACACGCAGCGGCATGGCGGCCTGGATAGCAGCCTCCTACCGGGACACCAAGGGCTCCGGCGGAGCCCAGCCAGACCCTGCCCCTATTGGGTCCCTGCCCTGCTAGCGCCCCGGGTTTGGCCACGCCCCGACCCCGCCCCGACCCCGCCCCGACCCCTGGCTCAGGCCCCGCCTCCACTCCCAGTCCCGCCTTCTCCCCGCCCCTGTTCCCTCCCCTTGGTGCTGGCAGGCTCCCGATTGGTGTCCTGCAGCCGGCTTCACCTCCTCACACTGCTGCTCCTTTTCCATTTTCACGGCCTCCGGGGTGGGGACCCGTAGCTACAATCCCACCTCTGAGTGCGACGCCCTCCATAGTTTCAAAGGAAAGTCTCCAGTCTCCTACCTCACCTCCCCCAGCACGCTCCCTCGGGGCTACTTGAAGAGGTGGACCCCGGCCTGACAGGCTGACCACTGGAAGGGGACTTACCAGACTTTCACCACCCCTGGACAGGCTCTCTTTCCAAGAGGGAGGCCTGAGAGGGAGCCAGAACCCTTTAGGAGAGAGCAAGTGTGTGTGTGTATTAGTTATCAAAGTCTTTTCACCCAGTATTTTTGCAGCCTTCTGTATTTGCTTTGGTTGGCATATCCAGCAAACGAATAGCTTTGCTCTCCAATTGTTCGAGACTCAGGACACCTGTTCACAGATCCTTGGCTATCCTGACAGCTCCTCCGGCAATGCTCTTCTCTTGCCGAGGCAAAATGTGTTTTAAAAATAAAATACAATGCTCCCCGGTATGGTGTGCCAGTGCAGAATACTTTAGTTCCAATCTCTCGTGGAATGCGTCTTGGAAGAAATAGATTTGGGCTATTATTTAATCTACTCATGATAACTGTGCTGCCTAAAAATGTTTGAGGTTTGTATTTAATCGCTGACTTCCACACTATTGGCTCATTTACTCCTATTGTTGTAACCCAGCCCTCTTTCCCCTGCACACTCCTGTTCCCCAGCCCTCACCTGTTTCCCCCACCCTCTCCAGCCCAGTTCCCTCCTCCTCCCTTCTCCCCCCCAGAGTCCACTCCAGAAACAAGGCAAGTCTCTACTCCCCCCAGGGTGGCCGAGAACACGTTCACAGGCCACCTTCTTCCTCCTAGAGTTGTCATGAACAATGTTCATGTACAAAGAAAAAAGTCCCAAGTTTCACAAAACCCCCAAGTTCTCAATAGATGAACAATGGTGAAAAACTAACTGAGACTTAATTAATGACCGTTGTAGAACCATAATGATTATGATATAAAATGTATGCATTGTCAATGGAAACTGTATTAGTTATCATTCCATTGCTATATCTATGACTACCTGAATTGTAACTCCCCTTAACCAGCCACCTTTCACTTCTGTAATATGCTTACACAAAGCCTATAAAAAGTAACTCACCCTCACACCTGGGCTGCTGACCGTCTCTTGGAGCAGCAGCCCCTGCGGCAGGTCAAATAAATTACCAATTAATTACCCTAAGTTGGGGTCTGAGAATATTTTTCCAGGTCCCCTAAGTTATTTCAGTGTGAACTTCAGTTCTCATTCATACTTTGACTTTGGTGATGGTTTCTCTCTATTTTCATAAGAGATAATAACCCATAGTTTAAAAATAACGTTTTTGAGAGCTCTAGATTAGTTTCATAAAAGGGCTGTGTACATTGGATACTCCCTCTTCCATTCCTGAGATACTTTGCTAAGAAGCACATTTTCCAGTTCCATCCATGTAAACATGAAGGAGGTAAAGTCTCCGTTTTTCTTTAGGGCTGCATAGTATTCCATGGTGTACATATACCACAGTTTATTGATCCATTAGTGGATTGATGGACACTTGGGCTTCTTCCATGATAATGGCAGTTATGAATTGGGCTGCAATAAACATTCTGATACAAACATCTTTATTGTAATGTGATTTTTTTTTCTTCTGGGTATTGGTTTCTTTGTTTTCTTATGCAAACCTTACAGAATTCCCTCCTGTGGCCATTGTTTACTTGGAACTACTCAGGGAAGGGGATTCTAGAAAACACACAGCAATAACTAGCCCGGTGAAATGTGTGTTGCTTTCATTTGTATAAGCAGAATGGTGGTCTCCCCCACATGTCCCCAAACTTGTGGCTGCATGTGTCACCTCACATGGCAAAATGAATTTGGGGTCTTTGCAGATGTAATTAAGCTTTAGGACCTGGAGATAAGAAGGTAATCTGGAGAAGAGCCCAGCCTAATCTCATTATGCCCTAAAATGAAAAATCCCCTCCAGGCTGAGTTCAGAGGCTGAGTGTATGATGACAGAAAAATAATCAAAGATACGCAGTGTTGCTGCTCTTGAAGACAGGGAGAGGAGCCGTAGGCCAAGGAATATGGTTGGCCTGTGGGGGCTGGAGAAAGAGAGGAACCCAATTCTCCCCGGAGACTTTACAAACAAGTGCGGCCCTGCTGACACCTTGACGCCAGCCTCCGAGACCATTTTCAGACTTTTAAACTAGAAACCATAAGAAATGAAATCTGTGTTTTTTTAAATCGTTCAGTTTGTGGGAATGTGTTTCAGCATCAATGCAAAGTGAATATGCCAGTTTTTGCTACGACGGACAATATTACTATCTTGTGCTCAGCCACGTATCCTGGGTTTACATCTGTAGGGTCATGTAGACTATGTTTTCTGGGGTCTGCCTTGAGATGGAATTTCTGGGTGATAAGCTGTATTGTTACTTCCTCACGTGGTACTGCTTTACAACTACAAAACAATGACACCCAAACGTGGGATTTCGACTGGGTCTGGATGAGTTACACATCAATTAGGAGAGATTGGTCATTTTTATATTAAGTCTTCTTCTAATAAACGTCGTCTCTCTGTCTCAACTTATTCGGGTCTTCAGCAGTTTTCCATAAAATATTAAAATGGTATAATTTTGCTTATAAAAGTTATAGACATATTTTATCATGGCATTTTATGTTCTTTTAAAGAAATTTTTAAATTATAGTACGTCTGCTGTTTGCTGCAGGAAAATGGAAACTATTGATTGTTTTATATTGATTTGGAATCTCCCAAACTTACAAAACTATAATTTATTCAAACAGTTTGTTTTTCAGTTTCTGTACACAAGTCATGTCATATCTGTGCGAAGATGTTTTCTTTTCTTTTCTTCCAACCTGGATAAATTTTCTTTCTGCTTCTTGACAAAGTTTCCCAGGAACACCAGCATAAAGGCCACTGGAGGGGACGAGAGGAGGACAGGCATCCCTCTCTTAATCCTAACCTCAAAATCTCAGTATTTTTCCATTAAACATGTGGTTTCTTGTAGACTTGTTTTCATAGATGGCTTTTTAACAGGGTAAGGAAGCTCTTTTTAATATGCTAGAATGATCTTTCTTTAACAGACTTTATTTTTTAGAGCACTTTTAGGTTCCTAACAAAATCAAGTATAAAATATACACAGTTCTTACACATCTCCTCCTTCCCACACGTACAGCCTCCCCGGCTTAGTCACATCGGCCTGCGGTAACCAAATGCCACAGACTGGGTGGCTTAAACAAGAAACATTTATTTCTCACAGTTCTGTAGACTGAGAAGTCCAAGTTCAACAAGCTGGCAGATTTAATTCCTGGTAAGGGCCTCTTCCTGGCTTGCAGATGGCTACTTTCTTCCTGAATTGTCACATGGTGGCGAGAGGGAGAGGGTGTCTATTCCGTCATGAGGATCCCATCTCCAGACCCCTCATCAAAATCTGATTTCCTCCCCAAGGCCCCATCTCTAAGAACATTAAGGGGGTGGGGAGGTTAGGGCCTCAACCTCTAATTTGGGGGCAGGCACAATTTAGTCCATGGCACCCCTCCCACCATCCTGCAAAGACTAAGACATTTGTTACCAATCATGGAACCTACATGGATACTTCATTATCAAATACATTCTTTTATAAATACAGTTGATAAATGTTCAAAGTGAATGTTAAATTTTATCTATCACTCTTTTCCTGTATCCATTAACAAGATGGCATAACTTCTTTAATCTGTGGATGTGACAAGTTTGCTTAGGACTTCTGTGTATAGATTTTTTGAACTAGAATGAACTGAATGTTTCTTTTTTTAGTATTGTCTTTTATCGGTTTGTTACAAAGATCAGGATAGCTTCCCCTGGTGCAAAGCGCAGTGTTGCATCATTTTAAATCTCTGGAGGAGCTTTTGTAGGTAGAAATGACTTGTTCTGACATGTTTAACAGAGTAAGTTCGGGGGGAGGTAGCCTATGGAATCATGGAAATACTGAAGTTCTTTTCTTTCTTCTTGAAATATTTGGTCACATATATTTCTATAAATGTCTGCTTTATTTAAAATTTCAGATATTCACTCTGATTCCTTTTAACATCAGCATGTATAGTTAGTCCCTCTTCATCTCTTATGCTGGCTATTTGGGCTTTCTCTTTTGTCTTAATTATTACTAGAGATTTTTCACTTATTTTAGGACTTACTTGGGGCTTTATTGGTCTTTTTTGAATGTTTATTTCTATTTTATTAATTTCTGTTCCAAACTTTATGGTTTAGTTCTATTTTTGGGAAGTTAAGCTTGTTATTTTCTAAATTCCTTCTTTTTTTTTTAATTTAGAGAGGGGATTTTTTTTTAAACTTTATTTCAGTATGGGGGTACGTTCATTTTGGATACATAGTTTGCTTTTGTAAATTTTAAGTCAAAGTTAAAGGTGTTCCCCTTACCCAAAAAGTATGCAATGACCTCATTCGAAGTCCCCCTTTTGGGGAATTTACCCTTCCCCTTTCCCCCTCCTTCCCACCTGAATCTTGTTGAGTTTTGCTTCCCTATGAGCTCATAGGTGTTGATCACCTAGTCTCAGTTTAGTATTGAGTACATGCAGTGTTCATTTTTCCATTCTTATAATACTCTACTTAGAATGGTCTCCGGTTCCATCCAGGCTAGTACAAAAGATACTAGCTGACCATCTTATTTTATGGCTGGGTATTGCCCCCATGGTATGCATATACCGTATTTTATTAATCCATTCGTGTGCTGATGGGCACTTGGGTTGTTTCCACATCTTTGCAGTTGTGAACTGCACTGCTACAAACATTGGAGGGAAAGTGTCTTTTTAAGTAAAATGTCTTGTTTTTCCTTTGGGTAAATACCTAGTAGTGGGGTTACTGGAGCACATGGTAGGTCTGTTTTTAGTTCTTTGGGGTATCTCTGTATTACTTTCTGTAGCAGTTGTACTAGTCTGCAGCCCCACCAGCAGGGTGTGAGTGTTCCCTTCTCTCTGAATTTTTGCCAGGAGCTGTTGTTTTGGGACCCTGTGATGTAAGCCCTTCTCACTGGGGTTAGGTGATTGCTCATTGTGGTTTTGATTTGCATTCCCCTGATGACCAGAGCTGTTGAGCATTTTTTCATGTGTTTGTTGTTAACCTTTTGTTCCTGTCTCTCGCCCAACTTTTAATGTAGTCATTTGATCTTTTCTTGTTGATTTGCTTGAGTTCTTTGTACATTCTGGTTCTCAGTCGTCTTTTGGATGTGTAGCAGGCAAATATCTTTTCCCATGCAGTAGGTGGTCTATTTGCTTTGTTGTTGATCGATGGTGTTAATTGTGTCCTTGGCTGTGCAGAAACTGTTTAACTTGATCAGGTTCCCTTTATTTTTGTTGTTGCTGTGAATAGTGTTGGGTTATTTTTCATAAATTCTTTCCTTAAGCTGGCATCTATAAGAATTTTTCCAACCCTTTCTTCTAGAGTTCTTATAGTTTCATGACTTAGGTTTGAACCTTTTATCCATTAGGAATTAATTTGTGTGAGTAGCGAGAGGTGGAGGTCTTGTTTCACTCTTTTACATGTGGCTATCAAGTTCTCCCAGCACCATGTATCGAATAGTAATTCTTTTCCCCATTGTATGTTTTTGTTTGCTTTGTCAAAGATCATATGGCAATAGGAGGATGATTTTCTGTCTGGATTCTCTGTTCTTATCCAAAGGTCTGTGTCTGTATTATGCAAATACAATACTGTGGTGACTACTATTCCCTTGTGGTATAGCCTAAAGTCTGGGAAAGTGATGCCTCATGATTTGTTCTTATTTTGTAAGATTTCATTGGCTATTCAGGGTCTTTTCTACATACATATGAAGTGTAGAACTATTTTTTTGAGATCTGCAAAATATGTTGCTAATATTTCAGTGGAAATTGCATTAAATCTGTAGATCACTTTGGTTAGTATAGACATCTAACAATGTTGATTCTACCAATATATGAACATGGTATGATTTTCCTTCTGTTTGCATCCTCTATAATTCCTTTTCTCTAGTGTTCTGCCCATAGTGACCCTTGACTTCCTTTGCCAAAAACATCCCAAGGTATTTTATTTTCTTTGGTGTGAATGTGAAGAGTATTGTGTTTTGATTCTCAGCTTAACTGTTGTTGGTGTATATGGAAGCTACTGATTTGTATACATTGATTTTGTAACCTGAGACTTGCTATAATTATTAATTCCAAGAATCTCTTAGTAGAATTTCTGGGGTTTTCTAGATATAAAATCATATCATCAGCTCAAGCTGTAGATGTTGGTGCAGTTATGGAGAGAAAGGAACATTTTTATACTACTGGTAGGATTGCAAACAACTGCAGCCTCTTTGGAAAGAAGTATGGAGAATCGTCAAAGAACTAAAATTAGACCTTCCATTTGACCCTATAATCCCATTACTAGATATCTACCCAGAAGAAAAAAAATTATTTTGCCATAAGGATATTTGTACTAGAATGTTTATTGCAGCTTAATTCATAATCACCAAGATATTGAATTCAACCCAAGTGTCCATCAATTCATGAGTGGATTAATAAGCTGTAGTATATGTATACTACTATTCAGCCCTAAGAAGACAGAGACTTTATACCTTTTGTACTTACCTGGGTAGATTTGGAGAACATCCTCCTAAGTAAAGTATCATAAGAATGGAAAACAAAGTGTACAATGTCCTTAATACTTACATGAAAGCTATAGATGAATTGTACAACTGTACTTCCACATGAGAGAAAAACACAACTACAACCAAATGAGGGGAATGGAGAGGAATGAAGGGGTGGAGGGGAGGATGCAGGGGATTTGGTGTGCTACCACCTAATGGACACACCGTAAAGGTACACAGCACACCTCCTGGGTGAAGAGCTCAACTATAACTTTGACTCTACCTAACAAATGCAAACAGGGTAACCTAATTATTTGTTCCCTTATATCAATTTAAAATAAAAAAAATCATATTATCAGTAAAGAGTGAAAGCTGGACCTCCTCTTTCCCCCATTGGGATATGCTTGATGTCCTTCTCTTTTCTAATTGCTCTGGCTGGGGCTTCCAGTTCTATGTTAAATAGTGGTGGCAATAGGGGGTATCCATGCCTAGTTCCGGATCTAAGTGAGAATGCTTTCAGTTTTTCTCTATTCAATATGTTGGCTTAGGATTGTTGTAGATAGATTCTATTATTTTGAGGAAAGTACTAACTATGCCAATTTTCTTAAGTGTTCTTATTAAAAATGTTGTGGAATTCTGTCAAATGCTTTTTCTGCATCTATTAAACGGATCATACGGTCCTTGTTTTTACTTCTATTTGTGTAGTGAGTAGCATTCATAGATTTATGTATGTCAAACCAACCTTGCATCTCTGGTATGATGCCTACCTGGTCATGATGAATTATTTTTTTGATGTGCAGTTGAGTACTGTTTGCTAAGATTTTATCAAGAATGTGTCTATACTTGTTAGAGAAATTGGTCTAGAGTTTTCTTATTTGTAACGTCCTTTCTTGGCTTTGGTATCGAGATGGTATTTGCTTTTTACAATGAGTTGGGGAGGGATCCTTCCTTCTTAATGTTGTGGAATACTTTCTGGAATAGAGGTACAGGTTCTTCTTTGGAAGTTTGGTATAATTCTGATGAGAAACCTGTTCTAGGACCGTTTTTGTTGGAAAATTTTTTATTGTTGCTTCAGTTTGGGTGCTTGATATTGGTTGATTCAGGAATTCTATTTCTTTCTGGTTGAGTCAAGTAGTGTGATTCCAAGAATTTGTCCATTTCCTCCACATTTTAAAATTTATGGGTGTAGAGATTCTTATAGTATTCAGTGATGATGTTTTGTATTTCCATGATATCTGTCATTATTTCACCTTTTTCATTTTTGATTGAGCTTCTCTCTCACAACTGCTTTTGTAATATCCCACATGTTTTGGCAGCCTGTGGTCTCATTGACATTTACTTCAAAGAATCTTTTAATTTCCATCTTTACCTCCTCCTTCACCCAGCTATTATTCAGCAATAAATTGTTTAGTTTCCATGGCTTTGTGTGGGGATGAGTGTTAATTGCATTGTGTCTTGGTGATGCTATATTTGAATTGAATCTTCCTGAGGTTTGAAGTTCATCTAGTAATGGATGTCTGAGTTCTGATGATGTTTGCAAAATTTTCTGTGATACCTTCAACTAGATATTCCATGCTTTTAGGACTTTGTCTTCCTCAGGGATACCTATAATTTGTATGTTTGTATGGTTTGCATAATCTCAAATCTCTCTGAGACATTGCTCTGCCTTTGATACCTTCTTTTCTGCCTCTTTTCAATGACTGGGTTAGCTCAAGAGCCTTGTCTTCAAGCTCTGAGATTCTTTCTTTTCCATGGTTTAATCTGTTGCTGTATTTTGAAATCCCTGAATGCATCTTTTAGTTCTTTAAGGTCCATTATATCCCTCCTAGTTTTGTCCAGATCCTTGGTAACGTCTTCTTTAATTTCATTGATTTCCTGAGACATTTTGGGGGCTTCTTTTTGCTGGTTTTCAAATTTGTATTACATTCCACTCATCTTACTTGCCATTCAGATTCTGTATCCATTTCTGTCATTTCAACAATTTCTTTATGGTTGAATTTCTCTGCTGTGGCACCATTGTGATCTCTTGGGGAATTCATCTGTTATAATTTTTTCATGTTGCCACAGTTTTTTATTGGTTTCTCCTCATCTGGTGGAGTTTCCCCCCCTACTTTTGAGCTAAAAATGTTAAGATAACCCTAAATTATAGTTGGCAATATTCCTCCAGGATTCAGATAAGGATTAGTCACTGGATGGCACTGCGGTATCAGTGGTAACAGTAGCTGCTGTTTGTGTTGTTCCGTTTCCCTCTCTAATTTGCCAAAACCAGATCTCAGCTGACTGAGATCCCACCCCTTTACTATAGCAGGCCAAACCATAGGTCTCTTGAGCTGCTCAAATGCCATGTCAGGTGGGGCTGATCTGGGCTATGGGACTGTGATCCCAGGGTCACAGAGTTCTCAGTGTCCCTCCTGGAACCTGCCAAAGTGGAATTGTGGCCTGTTATCTCCTTGCTTGGTGGCAGCCCAATAGGCCCAGCCCTGTCAGTGCCCATGCCCAGATCCTGCTGTTCTCTGTGGGGGAAGTGTTTGGTTTCAGGTCATCTGCTTTGGTTGAGGAACCACGAGTCAATCTTCTCCCACCCCAGCCCCACACAGACCCTGTGTGGTGTACCCCAGGTTTCTGGATGGCACCAGTCATAGTTGTTCCCCTTCATGCCTGCTCTCTGGCATGATAGCTTTGCATGGAATTCAGATTGGTCTCCAATAGTCTCTAATCTGATGGGGCCATAGGGAATGGTGCTGGCCATTCAGCAGCTCAGATTGCAGTGGTCCCCATAGACTGTCTCTGCTTTTGTACGTTTTTGCCATCTGCTTCTTTGTTATTTTTCCTTTTTTCTTTTTTTTAATGTTTGTTCCCCACCCCACCCCCTCTCCTAGTGTCCTGCATTCTCTGTAACCTCACAACTATCTCCGAGTGGAGCCGTCTTAATGGCAGCCACTGCCTGTGGTTTTTCGCACTTTTCCCAGAAGAGGCCATTGAGAGGTTGCTTCTAGTCTGCCATTTCCCCATCCTCATTTTCTAAATTCTTAATGTGTATTTTAGAATAGTATACTGATTTTTAGTCTTATTTTCTACTATGTGCATGCAATTGTGTCTATAAATTTCCTTCCAATTACAGTTTTAGCCATACCATAACATTTTCGGTATTGCAGAATTATGTCATTGTTCAAAATGTTTTATTTAAAATTGTGATTTCTTCTTTGATCTAGGAGTTATTGAATGGCTTATTAATGTTAAAAATATGTATGTAGGTTTTCTAGTTTTCTGTTTGATTTAATTTTAGCTGCACTGAACCTAGAGAACATGCTGTGTTTGATGTCAGTCTTTTGAAATTTCTTAAGATTTGTTTTGTGGCCTAGGATATAAGCAAACTTTATATATATACAAAATTTTATATATATGTGGAGGTGTGTTTACACACACAGAGTGAGTATGAAGTTTCTGTGCAGTTTAGTATGTTAAACTATTTTAAATTGCACACAAACTTTATGTCTACCCTGTATATTTATCTCTCTCAAACAATGCCTCTCATTTCTTTCTCTGTCTAGTTGGTAAATATGAATTCAAGGACTGATTAGAATTTATTAGAGTGTCTGTGGTTAATAGTATCTGATGAGGTCCCCTACAGTAAACATTAACAAGAATCCTACAGTGCTATAATTTTCTAGGAAATCAGGTTTCCCAGGCTGAAGGTCACTTAGGAATTCCTGGGGCTTATATTTGTAAACAGTCATGTTAACTCATTAATGGTAATTTTGAGTAAACTCATTAAACCTTTGTGATATTAGGCCATATTAGACCGTAGAAGATCAGAGTCAAGGTCTGAGAACATTGTGATTTATACTTAAATCACAATTTCTTATATGGCCATTCTGTTCTCAAGTGAAGGGAATGACTCTAAGAGAATATAATAAAAGGTCATCACCCTAGTGTATAAAAGTGGATTCCTGGGACTTGAATAACTCTAAGTTTATCATTAAGTATTTGCAAGGAGTAGGAGGGCACTTCTGTAAACCAGGGCTATAACTAGTTAAGTGTTTTGTTGATTTTCCCAAGTGAATGGAAATAGATACTGTTAAGTCTGGGTATAAGTATATATATATACTAAAGAGTGCTAAGTATAGATCTAACAGTGGAAATAGTTATATTAATAATTAAGGCTAATATGATATTGAGGTTGGGGAGCACACAAAGTAGAGAAGCTTTTTAAAGGGACTTTAAAACTTGTACAAAACAGCACCTATTTGTCTTTTTAAGGAACAGAACAGGATAACACAGGGGTTAATTCATAGTATAGAAACTAATGAGTTATTTCAGAAGGTATACATAAAATAGGTCATAGTTACCTCATTTTGTGGTTTGGAGCCAATTTTATGAAGGGCTCAACCAGATCATTTGAGGCCATTATAGCTTCAGCCTCATTTATCTGCCCCACATCTGAACTGTTTTCAGCCCAGAAACTCTTGGGAACAGACTCAGACTTCAGTGTTTCAAAAGACTAGGTATTAGGGAGTAAACTGTACTATCATCAAACCATAGGCTGGAGATTTTATCTAGAAAGTAGCTGTCTGCTCCAAATTTAACAGGTGCATGAATTGTTTTCCAGCAGATTCAAGGCAGTAGAAAAGCATATTGAGTAATGCAATTTCCAAAGTGGCAAAACGTAATTGAGACAAAAGCAGAATTTTAGGAGTATTTGAGATTTCTACCCCTGAAACCCACCAGCATTGATTATCCTATATCCAGTCTTATCTCTTTCCCCTTAGAGCTAATGTGCTAGTATTAGTTATTAAATATAATCCATTTTTCCACTAGTCTGTGTTAGGGGTTGAATCTTACCTCTCTTCCTGCCTCCTTGTTCATTTATTAAGGACGTTGCTCCCAGATCCTCGGAATGTTACTTTACTTTGAAATAGGATCATGGCGGATATCACTAGCTAAAGTGAGGTTATACTGACTTGGGGGGAATATGACTGAGTCCTTACATATTCATATAAAAGCAAAACTGGACACAAACACACATAGGAGGAGAACACCAAAAAATAAAGGCAGAGATCAGGGTGAGGTTTCCAGAAGTCCAGGAATGTTGCTCCCCAACCACTGGAACCCAGGAAGAAGGCATGGAACAGACTTTGTCTCATCATTTTTCACCTGCTCAATGATACTTACAGAGATAATTCTTGGAAGAGACAGTAGGTAAAAGATTGTATGCCTTTGTGCTTTTGATACATATTGCCAAATCATTCTCCATAAAGTGGTAGCCATTACATTTCTACAAGCAATGCCTAAAAATGGGTATTTCTCCATAGCTTCCCCTAGATGATATATTATAAAACTTTTGAAGTTTTTCCAATCACCTAATTGAATAAGAAAATCAGACCAATTTTTTTTTTTCTCGATTGGTCCTTCTGCTTAATTCTGCCGCTATACCCCTGACTCCATTCATTATTAAAAAATGTTAATTTTCTTGAGTTTATGTATGACTTATTTCTATAATATTTCTAGTTAGCAAATCTTAGTTTCTTTTAAAAAGTCAAAGGATAAAGTGTGTCGTCAGTTCATAGTCCTGCATCCGTGTGGATTTCTTGGTTGTGACAAATACCCTACAGTAATGTAAGGTATTAATAATAGGGGATATGGGTGAGCAGTGTATGGGAACTGTGTGCTATCTTGGCAACTTTTCTGTTAGTCTAAAACTGTTCTCAAATTAGCAGTTTATTAAATTTTTAAAGGGAAGAATAGATGGCTCAAAAGAGAATGCCATTTGAATAAACTTCATGAATACATCTATCAAGCAGACTGTAATTCGCAAGAGAACAGATGATATAATCTTTCTTTTTTTTTTCCCCCAAACAGATAAATATATTATCACAGCAATTTAGTGAACACACAACCAGAATAAAGAGTGCTAGATGATATTAAAAAGTGTCTCTGAGATTAGTGTCTCTGAGACCGTCTTCTCTCTGGGGGTTTTTACATGTGCCTGTAATGTTCAGCTGTGCATCTTCAGCTCAGGTCCTTGGACCAAGGATCTCCTTTTTCTGTGTTTCCATAGCAGGCCATCTGCCTTCTGTTCACAATGTCTCTTTCTAAACAGAGTAGTTAAAATAAATTGAGCTTCCTGTTACATTATTATGGTTCTTCCAGTTCTGCTTTCTTAAGATGATTCTCAAACCATCATTTTCAAGTTTGGGCTATTTCCATTTTATTTTTCTTTTTTCGACATTTTGAAGAGCCTCCTTGTATACATTGCTTGATATACAGTCTAGCTAATTTTAACAAGGGAATTTTTTAGAGACGGGCCCAAAACTACTCATGTACAGATTTTGAGGCATATCTTTAAATTGTCCTATAGAATATTTGCATCACTTTGTTTCCAAAAGGCAGCCACATTTTTCGACATCTTTGATGACAATTTGGTTTTACTATTCATTATGTTTTTTAAAAGGTGCAAATTAAAAATAGGATCTTTTGGTTTTAATGTTAATTCGTTGATGAAAGACCAGGTCCAGTGGCTTATCCCTGTTGTTCTAGCCCTTACAGTGAGGTTTGTTGAGGACGCTGCACTCCGGCCTGTGTGACAGACCAAGATACTGTCTCAAAAAACAAAAAAACAAAAACACCCCCCCCAACCCTGTCGATGACTTGCGAGACTAAATATACCTTTCATGTGTTTGTCATTTTTGCTTCTTTCTGGGAATTGCCTGTTTCTGGTTTTGCTCAGCCATTCTGTTTTTTAAGAAACAGCCTCTGTAAACTTGACTAATGTGTGGAAGAATTCTTCTCTTATTGCTGAAAAAAAAAAAGTCTGTTTTCTGAGCTGAGGGCCTGGGGTCGTGCTGAATTCACCCAGAGAGCCATCTGGAGCCCCCAGCTTCCCTGGTAGCAGATTTTTTCCTTCAACCATGGTCTTTGACATTTCAAATTAGAAGAGAAATTGTTGACTCTTGCCTTTGTCGGATGCCATACACCCAGGACTTTTCCAAACCTGACTCCCCCTTCTCCATTTTTCTTTTCAGCCATTGCAGAACTTGTTTGGTCTCACCATTAGCCACCTGCCAACCTTATTTGTTTCCCCCAAAGCCAATGCCCATCACGACTGGACGTAAATGTGGCCATTTCATTTTAATCTCAGCCTCCATTTGCCAAAGCCCCCCTTGTCCTCTAACCCCCGCTCGCAGAGCGTGGTATATTTTGGTTCTTGCTGTAAAACGTTTCTGTCCGAAGTTTCGGAGAGCATAAGTAATGTTAATGATCAAGCTGTTTCCTAAGAGCACATGGAGGATTTGTTTTAGTCCGTTAGTGGAAAAACTGAACTACAGTGCTGGCTACTGCTGGTTCTTCTCTTACTCTCAATAAAAATAAAATCTGTGCTCAAATAGCTTTCCTCAAAGCTGGGATTTTTTTTTTTCTTTTTAGGTCTTTTGTGTTCCATGTTTGCCTGCCTCTCTCATTCCTGTCCCATATGGATTTTGAAGTCTTTTGAAATTCCCCTTGATGTTTCTTTTTGCCTGCCTTGGCTTCTCTCTGTGCTTGACTAGTAAGAAATAATTCATGGACTCTCAAAAGTTCTTCCGTCACTGTCTTGAAGCAGAATGCCATTTAAATTTATTTGAGGAGATCTATTTGTAAAAGGAGAACGAATGTCACACTAGCTTTTATGGACGCTCTATGTAGAGAATAGATTTAGTCTGAGAAACTATCGTGGTATTTTCAGATACTGACTGAACTGCGGCAATTCTGCTCTAACTAAAAGGGATCATGGGGATGGCACGTCGCAGGTTGAACTTGCTGACTGTTGAAACACTGAAGTTTGTATTGAACCCAAACTAGAGGGCCTGATAAAGCAAGTTTTAGTCACCATTTGTTTTCTGTCCCCCTCACCTTTTACAATAAAGGTTTAATCAGCAGCGTCTTCCTGTAATTTCAACCCTATGTATTAGCCATGAAGATTTTCCAAGGGAGAGTGGTGCTCGGTCTGCCATGATGGGAAAGCGTTGGGCAATTTTCTCTTGGTCCTGTTGTTTTCTGCTGGTGTAGCTCACGTGTGTGTTTAATTCTAACACAATATGTGACAATTATGATCACTTCTTTAGTTACTGCGATTGATAATTTTATTGGCATAGGGTCCTCCAAAGGGTTAAACTTCTTGGGACCTTTGGAATGGGGGTGGGGTGGGGTGTGTTATGAGTTCATGGTTTTCTCTTTTACTTAAAATAATCATTTTTCCTCGGTCCTTACATCAAAGACTTCCTTTGCCTTTTAGCAGTTGAAGTATACCATAGAAATTTTATGTTTTTCCCAAAGGAACATTTTTTTTCTAGCTTTTATTAGAAAGTTATTTTGGGTCCCTTTTTGTAGAATTGTGTATGTCACTACATTTCCCTGTTTTAAGTCTAGGAAAGCCTGCCAGTCACTCTTCCCAGAGGTATCATCAAAGGTGGCTGCAGGTTGTCGGCCATGGCCAATTTTCTGTCTATTTTCCTTATTCTCTTATTTGTATTTTTCTGCTTAGGTCCTGCCAGTCATTGCCAATATAAAGGGGTAAACGATTAGAGGACTAGATAAGATTTGGAAAATGGGCTCGGCGCCTGTGGCTCAATCGGCTAAGGCGCCAGCCACATACACCTAAGGTGGCGGGTTTGAATCCCCAGCCCGGGCCCACCAAACAACAATGATGGCTGCAACCAAAAAGTGGCCGGGCGTTGTGGCGGGCGCCTGTGGTCCCAGCTACTTGGGAGGCGGAGGCAGGAAACTCGCTTGAGCCCAGGAGTTGGAGGTTGCTATGAGCTGTGACGCCATGGCACTCTACCCAGGGGGATAGCTTGAGGCTCCGTCTCCAAAAAAAAAAAAAAAAAAGAAGTAAAAGAGGAAAGTCATAAATACTAGCTACAGCCTCAGGGTCAGTTGGGAAAATAATACTAGTACAGACAAAACCCTGTGCAGGACTGTTTATACCAGCTTCGTTTGTAGCAGCCAAACACTCCAAAGAAAAAAACCCAGATGTTCTTCAGTGTGTGAATGATTTAAATAACTATGGCAATCCACATCATGTATTATTATTATTATTATTATTATTTTGTAGCGACAGAGTCTTACTTTATCATCCTCGGTAGAGTGCCATGGCATCACATTACTCAGAAGCAAAAAGAGTTACTGGGATATCCAACAACCTGGATGAATAGAGAATCATGCTAAGAGAAGAAACCAATCACAAAATGTTATATTCTGTAGGAGTCCATCTGTAGAACATTCTTGAAATGACAAAATTATAGAAATGAAGAACAGATAGTGGTTGTCAGGATTTAAGGGAATGTGCAGGAAGTAAGGGAGTAGGTGTGGTTATAAAAGGGCAACACTGAAGGGTCATTGTGGTCACAGAAAAGTTCTATATCTTTTTTTTTTTTTTTTTGAGACAGCCTCAAGCTGTTGCCCTGGGTACAGTGCTGTGGCATCACAGCTCACAGCAACCTCAAACTCCTGGGCTTAAGCGATTCTCTTGCCTCAGCCTCTCAACCAGCTGGGACTATAGGCACCCACCACAGCACCTGGCTATTTTTTGGTTGTAGTTGTCATTGTGTTTGGCCCTGGGTCAGATTTGAATCCACCAGCTCTGGTGTATGTCGCTGGTGCCTTAGCCACTTGAGCTACAGGTGTTGAGCCAGTTCTATATCTTTTATGTATGTGTGTATATATTTATTTATAAAGATGGGTTCTTGTGTAGCAGCTCGTATAGCCTATGGCTGGGAGGAATGAGAGTTACAGGAAATACCTGTAATGGAACACCTTGGTGAACAGGGCATGGAGAGAGATTTAGTTCTAACTAGCATGAGAGAGCTCGTGAAATGAGAGCATTGGTGAACTGGCAGTCTCTACACCTGTGGTATTGAGAAGCACGAGATCAGCCTTATATTAGGCTGGAGGAGCAGGCAGTCAAAAAGCATGTGCATTCTATCCTGGACACGCTTACTCTGACTCTGTCTCCTCTTCTGCCTCCAGAACGCCAGCACAGAATCTCTCTGCTGAAGATTACCAAGCTCTGCTAAAGACTAAGATCTATCTGTTCTAAGAAGACTGCTTTACTCTCTCTAAGATACTCTCTCTTTCTCTCTCTCCAGCTAAAGTAGATAGCCCTCAAGCACCTAAGAGAAACTATTCCTGAGCAAAGTAGCTTAGCAGTCCGCATCTGGAACCTGCCTAAGCCGGGCCAAGACCTGGCCAGTCCTGGGCCCTGACAAATGGTATCAGAAGCAGATCCTGACAGTCTTGCTATGTTGCCCATGAACTCCTGGGTTCATCTGATCCTCCCACCTCAACCTGCCCAGTAACTGGAGCTACGGGCACCACCACCTCCAGTTCTGTTCTGTATCTTGAATGTGTGAATGTCAATATCCTGGTTGTAATGATGCACCAAAGTTTTGCAAGATGTTACCTTTGGGGGAAACTGTAAAGGATACACTGGATCTTTCTGTATTATTTCTAAAAATTGCATGGGAATCTATAATTATCACAAAATAAAAAATTTAATTAAAAAATGAAAACAATGGTCTCACAAAAACTTGTTTTTATTTTATTATTTTATTATTTTATTTTTTTTGGTAAAGACGGAGTCTCACTTTATTGCCCTTGGTAGAGTGCTGTGGTGTCACACAGCTCACAGCAACCTCCAGCTCTTGGGCTTAGGCGATTCTCTTGCCTCAGTGTCCTGAGTAGCTGGGACTACAGGTGCCCGCCACAATGCCTGGCTATTTTTTTGTTTGGCCGGAGCCCGGTTTGAACCTGCAACCCTCAGTATATGGGGCCAGTGCCCTACCCACTGAGCCACAAGCATTGCCTAAGAACTTGTTTTTAAAGAATGAGAGGGGGCTCGGCACCTGTGGCTCAAGTGGCTAAGGTGCCAGCCACATACACCTAAGGTGGCAGGTTCGAATCCAGCCTGGGCCTGCCAAACAACAATGCTGGCTGCAACCAAAAAATAGCCAGGCGTTGTGGCGGGCATCTGTGGTCCCAGCTACTTGGGAGGCTGAGGCAGGAGACTCACTTGAGCCCAGGAGTTGGCGGTTGCTGTGAGCTATTATGCCATAGCACTCTACACAGGGGGACAGCTTGAGGCTCTGTCTCAAAAAAAAAAAAAAGAATGAGAGGGGTGGTGCCTTTGGCTCAAGGAGTAGGGCGCTGGCCCCATATACCAGGGGTAGAGGGTTCAAACCCGCCACAGCCAAAAACTGCCAAAAAAAGAAGAAGAAGAAAAACCAGGTGGAGCCTGTAGCTCAAGCAGCTAAGGTGCCAGCCACATATACCAGAGCTGGCGAGTTCAAATCCGGCTTGGGCCTGCCAAACAATGACAACTACTGTTGCTGGAAGATTAGGCCCAACGGAGAGAAAGAGCATCATCCAAACACCACGTTTATAAGAGGAAGGACTTTATTCACCAGCCGGGAGCTTGAATTCCAAATGGCCACGCTCCCTGACTGGCTTGGTCTTTCCCTTTTTATTGACAGTCAAAAAGTTCCACCCCACAGCTACCCTTCTCATTGGCCAGTTTGAATCAAGTGGGAGATGCTATTCCAGCCCCTACAGAACTACAGGATTTCACAGAACTTGGAAATTTCCAAGTTCTAGAAGGTTAAGTTTACAAATTCTCAAGACCTGAGTCGCCATGGAGAGGACCCAGCAGGTATATCCTTGTGGTCTTCTTGAGAAGACCTGTTCTTTAAACCTCACCCTTCGTGGGTATCCTCTCTCACTGAGGCAAGAAAGTAAAAGCAGAACTAAAAGAATCTATCCTAACTGCTCTGTGTAGGCCTCAGCCAAGTCGCAGGCATTTCTGCTGTCTGCGTGTTTCTCCCCTGACATACTCGGGGCCTAGATTGTAACCTAGTAACTTCCTTGGGTTTCTGTTGCCTTTGGGGCAGTGGTCTGACTGGTCTCAAGGACACGGGCAAATCTGACCTTCCCCTTGAGCCCGGGACCTTGAGGATGATGTTGTGTCTCTCTGTCTTATGACCCTCACGTGCACTCCCACCCTGAAAGGTGGATAAAAGAGAGGCAAGAGATTGAGTTGGGGGGGCTCAGTTTTGGGAAACACGTTGGTGTTCCGAGTACCCCCGGCCGAATAAACCTGCTTCCTCTAATCAACTGGTGCCTGGAGTCTTCTGTCTGCGCCGGTTTCCTGCTACATTTCTTGGTTCCCTGACTGGGAAGCAAGGTTTGGTGGAAAAACCGTGCAGCCAGATTCTTTGGGTCAGGTTCTGCCTGCACCGCAGATCACCTCCCCCGCCCCCCCCCCGCCCCCCACCCCCACCCCAGTGGGGAACTCCTGCTGGTCTGGCCATGCGGTCCTCAGAGCGCTCCTGGGACAAATTCTCCCAGAGGGACGTTTAATTGAGACTCAGCTGGGTGGGTCATTGTGGAGGCTGAGCACCAGAGAGGAACCGGTAACAGGTGGCACCAGGACAGCCAGAGTAAGATAGGATCCTTTTGAAGCCCACTACAATTTTAGTGGAAGAGAAGCCTGATCACCTCCTAGGGCGTTAGATCACCAGCAGGTACACAGGGAGACTTCTAAGGCAAGGTAGAATCCATTTGGAGCCCACTACAATTTTAGTGGAAGAGGAGCTTGATCACCTCCTGGGTGTTAGATCGCCAGCAGATCTATTGACAGGTGTGTGAGATCAGATCTGCTAGATCGCCAGACGATCTGTGAAAGGTGTGTGAGAGTGTGTGGATGTGGTGTGACTGAGAGAACTCCGAGGGTGGAGTTGGACATCCCCTCACAGGGCCTAGGGGGGTGTTGGTTTGCCTCCTATGGCTAAGTGACAGCTCGAGTGGGAAATTGAGGCTGTCCAGGTTAAGAAATGCGTTGGAATTCTGTACATGTGAGTGCTTGGAGAATGACTGAGATGGGTAACAGGAGGTGGGGTTTCGCCCCCCCCACCCCATTCACGGGGTGAAACGAATGTGTGAGTGTGCCCTTCTCCAACTTTGCCCCCTGGCTATTCTGAGGGAAACTGGAAGGTCCAGGTTTTCTGCTTTCTGTCTTTGGGTGGCCACGTGGCTATGTCATCTTGGGGCAAAATGGAAAGACATTAGAAAGCTTTTTTTTTTTTTTTTTTTTTTTTTTTGAGACGGAGCCTCAAGCTATCCTCCCGGGTAGAGTGCCATGGCATCACAGCTCACAGCAACCTCTAACTGCTGGGCTAAAGCAAGTCTCCTGTCTCCGCCTCCCAAGTAGCTGGGACCACAGGTGCCTGCCACAACGCCCGGCCATTTTTTGGTTGCAGCCATCATTGTTGTTTTGGCGGGCCTGGGCTGGGGATTCGAAACCGCCACCTTAGCTGTACGTGGTTGGCGCCTTAGCCAATTGAGCCACAGGCGCCGAGCCTGTTTTTTTCTTTAAATTTTTTTTTTTTAGAGACAGAGTCTCACTTTATCACCCTCAGTAGAGTGCTGTAGCATCATAGCTCACAGCAACCTCCAACTCCTGGCTTAGGCGATTCTCTTGCCTCAGCCTCCTGAATAGCTGGGATTACAGGTGCCCACCAGAACACCCAGCTATTTTTTTTGTTGTTGCAGTTTGGCCGGGGCCAGGTTAAAATCTGCCAGTTTATGGGGCTGGTGCCCTACCCACTGAGCAACAGGCACTGCCCCGGGTTCAAGTGATTCTCTTGCCTCAGCCTCCAGAGTAGCCAGGACTATAGGTGTTACCACAATGCCCTGCTATTTTTAGAGACAGGGTGTCACTCTGGCTCAGGCTGGTCTGGAACCTATGAGCTCAGGCAATCCACCTGAGTAGGCCTCCCAAGTGCTAGGATTACAGGTGTGATCCATCTTGCCTGGTCTTAACTAACCTTTTATTAAAAAAAAAAGTCATCTGCCTTCCCATCCATTTTATTCAATTCGATTTTCCCATAGCATGCATTACCTTCTAATATACTATAAATGTTATTTATTATGTTATTATTCATTGTGTCTCTTCTTAACTAGATTGTAAGCTCATAAAGGCAGGGATTTGCTTGCTTTTGTTCACTGTCATATATAAGTTCCTGGCACATAGTACACATTCAATAAATATATGTTGAATGAATAAATGGAATACCACTTTAGCTACCATTAAAGTTCCCTGGTCCCAATTATACCAACAATCCTGGAAATAGGTGTCTATACTGACAGTCAAGGTTAACATCAGTGATAGATCATGTTGATGTACCCTTAATATGATGTGGTAATAATGGCACTTTACCTTTCTGATGTTCCTTACAGAAATTTCGAACCCCTGTCTCATATGAAAAAGGCATTAGATGATCACAAATTCTCCAAAATATCTCAAAAAACTTCTTAAAATTATCAACATAATCAAAGACAAGGAAAGTCTAAGAAACTATCACAGTCAAGAGAACCTAAGGGGACATGATGACTAAATATAATGTGATATCATGGATCCTGGATGGGATCACACAACAGAAAATGAACATTAGGTTAAAAAAAAAAGAAATATGAATAAAGTGTGAACTCCAGTTAATAATAAATACTTATTCATTAAGTTGAAACAAATACCTTTCTACTTTCTCAAGAACCTTGCCTTATCAGTTATCTTCTCTCTCTCTAATACCCCTCGCCTAAAATCTGAGCTGGTCTTGGGTATTGTCTTTTTCTTTTTCTTTCTTTTTCTTTTTTTTTTTTTTTTTGCCGTTTTTGGCCAGGGCTGGGTTTGAACCTGCCACCTCCAGCATATGGGGCTGGCGCCCTGCTCCTTTGAGCCACAGGCACCACCAAGGTCTTGGGTATTTTCTTAACCAAAATAATGTAGCAGAAGTGACACTCTGGGATTTATAAGCCTAGGTCATAAGAAGCTTTGCAGCTTCCACCTGAGCCTCTTAGAACACTCACTCTTGGACCCTTAAGATAGCATGTAACGAGCGTGTCCAACCTGAGTCTGTCACTGTGGGAGGAGACCCCAGTTAGCAAAGTGAAGATGCAATCTGGAGAGATAGATGACCAACCTGCCTCTATCTACTATAGTCCTTCCTCTTCCTTTCCCCCAAACCAAAACCAAAATAAACTGATCCTTCTGCAGTGTTCCTTAAATCAGTAAATGGCAACATCATTCATCCATTCGCACAAGCCAGAAATTAGGAAATCATCTTTGTTGTGTTCTCTCTCTCATCTTCATGGGCAACCCATCCTGAAGCCCTACCAATTTTTTCCCACTAGACTTAGAACTTGTCTGTTCTTTCTTATTGTCTACCACTTTACCAACTCTAAGATACTGTCTTTTCTAATTTTTTTTTGAGACAGAGCCTCAAGCTGTTGCCCTGGGTAGAGTGCCATGCCATCACAGCTCACAGCAACCTCAAACTCTTGGGCTTAAGGGATTCTCTTGCCTCAGCCTCCTAAGTAGCTGGGACTATAGGCACCCACCACAAGCCCAGCTATTTGTTTTTTTTAGAGGCAGGGGTCTTGCTCTTGCTCAGGCTGGTCTTGAACCTGTGATCTCAGGGCAATCCACCTGCCTTGGCCTCCCAAGTGCTGGGATTACAGACATGAGCCACAGCACCCAGCCCTACTGTCTTTTGTTAGGTATAGTAATAGCCTGCTAATTGATCTCCCTACTTTGACTTTTGCCCCTTATCCAATTCTTTTTACAGTCAGTGTGGCCTTTTTCACTTTTAAACTTTTCAATGATTCCTATTTTTCTTAGGATAGGACATTAATATAGCTTCTGAGGCCTTGCATAGCCTGGCCAATCTACCTCTTCAGCCTTGTGAAATTCTCTATTGCTATCTGAGCTCCAGCTGTCCTGGCTCTCTTTTGTCCTTCATATACTCTATGCTGCATCCTGCCCCAGGATTTTTACACATGCTTCCTTCCTCTGTTTGGAATGCTTTTTCTCCCTCTTCACCTGATTAACTCAAATGCACTCTTCAGATCTCTGAGCAAGTTTTGCTAGCTCAGGAGAACTTCCTTGACCTCATAGCTCTGTGCACTACTGAGCTCTCCTGCACTACTCTCATCACAGTTGTAATTTTACATGTATTCAAATGAATATTTGAATAATATGTGTCTCCCTAACTAGACTATACACTTTATAGGTTATAGTGTTCTTTTGCTTGTTACTATGCCCACAGTACCTAATATAACACCTGGTACATACTAGGTGCTAAATACATATTTATTTGGAGGAAGGAAGAGGAGAAGGCGAGAAAGGGACAAGCAGAAAAGTGGGGAAGAAGAGAAGTGATAGCAAGAGAGGTGAATCTCCTCCTGTGATTGGTTATTTATAAGTTTTTATTCTCCTGGTGTTTCTAATAGACTTTATCTTTTTTTTATTAAATCATAGCTGTGTAACATTAATGCAGTCATGGGGTACAGGCTTTGTTTTATATATCTCTAATTCACATCTTTATTTGCATAAAGGTCCATGACTGAAGCACAGTCTTGGTGAAGTATACCTTTTATCAATAATAAATATCTCTTTATCTCTTTTTCTTTCTTTCTTTTTTTTTGAGACAGAGTCTTACTCTGTCACACTGGGTAGAGTGCCATGGTATCAGAGCTCACAGCAATCTCAAACTCTTGGGCTTGAGCAATCCACCTGCCTCAGCCACCCCGAGTACTAGTATTACAGGCGTGAGCCACTGTGCCCAGCCCTAGTGTCTATTTTAATACTGTTGGCTCTGAATTCTATTTTTGTCTGATTTGAATATTGTTCCTGTTTGCTAGCATTTGGACATCTCCAAGTTTCACCATTTTCTCACTCGTTATTTCTTGTATTCTACATGTTCCTCAATTTAGATACATTTTTCATTTTCTATAGTACATACTTGAGTAATTAATAGAGGTTCTGAATATGTCTGAAATGTGTTTTGAATATATTCTGAATATGTCTGAAAATGAGAACCTGAAAATTGAAGTTTTGTTCCTTGTATTAGTTCACACACGCACACACCCTGCCCCTTCTCCATGCAGGGTTAATTGTTCTATTTATTCATTTTTGTTCTTCTCTTTTATGTTGTAGATTTTCTCCAAATGTAATCCTTTGCTATCTGTGCATATTTAGGGAATAAGGGACAAATCAGTTAGCAAAAATAACCTTGCCTGGGTTTGCTCTTCAGTCACAATGGCCTATATTTCCTAGCAGGGCTGGCTGTCTCCTGAAGGGAAGGGCTTTATGTTAGTGGGCTGGGTGCCTTGACCTGGACATTAAGGCTTCACATTAGGATAGGTACAGAACAGACAGAAGGGCTGGTAGCCTCCCTCCTGCAAACTGTCAAAATAATTTTACTCAAGCAGTAGAGGTTTTTAGTATGTTTCTTTCCTGGCCAAAGCTGCTTGTCTTTTTTTGTTTTTCCCTATATTTTCTGGAAGTGCAGATTACACCAAAGTCTATTCTGTTTTGGTTTGTTTTTATTTTTTTCACTAGGATCCCACGCTCACACTAGCAAACTTCTGGAAGTAAACGATTTACTTTCTTACCGTGAAGTTCTAGGTTTTAGCCTTGGAAAAAGTTGGGGAAAAGAGAGGCAGGGCTGATCATAAAGGTGCCCCTTCTTTTCTGAAAGCAATTCTTTAATTAACCAGGAGGGTCCCCCCACTTTTTGTATTTATTCATTATGAAATTTGATTTTCTCTGTATTTGCTCCAATTTTCTTTTACAGCTTTTAGACAAAGTTCCTAGTCCTCTCATCAATATGATTCTAACTGGTTTTTTTGGGGGGGGGGGACAGAGTCTTGCTATGGCATCACAGCTCACAGCAACCTACAATTCTTAGGCTTCAGTGATTCTCTTGCCACAGCCTCCCAAGTAGCTGAGACTACAGGCGCCTACCACAATGCCTGGCTTTTTTGTTGTAGTTGTAGTTGTAAATGTTGTTTGGCAGGCCTGGGCCAGGTTTGAACCTAGCCCTGGTGCATGTGGCCAGCGCCCTAGTCACTGAGCTACAGGCACCGAGATTGATTCTAACTGATTTCTATCCTCAAGAGATTCTTTACTGGCCAGGTGCAATGGCTCATGCCTGTAATCCTAACACTCTGGGAGGCCAAGGTTAGTGGATAGCTTGAGCTCACGAGTTCAAGACCACCCTAAGAAAAAGTTAGATACCCTGTCTCTGCTAAGAAATAGAAAAACTGAGGCAAGAGGATCACTTGAGCCTGAGTTGGAGGTTTCTGTGAAATATGACACTACAGCACTCTACCCAGGGTGACACCATGAGACTCTATCTCAAATAAAAAAAAAAGAGAGAGATTCTTCACTTTTCTGGACTGCTGATGGTATACTTTCCTTTAATTATACCACTCTTGTTCCTTTTGCTACTGTGGTGTTTTAAGGGATCTAGAGAGGGAAGAATGGGTATAATCTTAAAAGTGCTTAGGCTGCCATTTAATCTAAATTGACCAAAGTCATTTTCTTATGTCAGTTTGCCTGATACAGAGACTGGTCAGGGCTCACTCAGAAAAGCAAGAGGAAAGCTCCTCTTCCAGGGTAGGCTTCAGATTAGTAAGGACTTCTAGTGAAGGTCCATTAAGACGTGGAGATCTGGGCGGCAACTGTGGCTCAGTGGGTAGGACACTGGCCCCATATACCAAGGGTGGCGGGTTCAAACCTGGCCCCAGCCAAACTGCAACAAAAAAATAGCTGGGTGTTGTAGTGGGCACCTGTAGTCTAAGCTACTTTGGAGGCTGAGGCAAGAGAATAGCCTAAGCCCAGGAGTTGGAAGTTGTTGTGAGCTGTGTGACACAATGGCACTCTACCGAGGGCAATAAAGTAAGACTCTGTCTCTACAAAAAAAAAAAATGGCATAGAGAGCTAGTATCTGCTTATCAGTGCTTCAGAGAGATCCAGGCTGCAGCTAGTATATATGGCCCCTTATGGCAAATTAGAAAGAGTCATGACCCTCAGAGCAGAGACATTCCTTCAGATAGGCCAGTTATAAAAAGCTTCCCTGCATTAGCAAACAAGGCTTGGTTAACTGGTGGAGTATGGCCTAGATTTCATTCCTCCACACACAGACTCTTGTGTAGGGAACAGCCTGCCAAACCACGTATAGAGTATGGTAACTCCTGCCAGTGCCAACGACAATACCCAAAGATAAGGCCTCTGGTCTCTGGGGCTTCTCTCAACTCCACTCACAGGTCTAAAAGGTCAGATTGAAGCTCAGAGAGACTTTTTTTTTTTTGAGACTAGATCTCAATCTGTCACACCAGCTAGAGTGCCGTGGCGTCATAGCTTACAGCAACCTCCAACTCTTGAGCTCAAGCAATCCTCTTGCCTCAGTTTTTCTATTTTTAGTAGAGACAGGGTCTCGCTTTTACCGAGGCTGGTCTCAAACTCTTGTCCTCAAGCTATCCACCTGCCTTGGCAACCCAGAGTGCTAGGATTACAGGCATGTGCCATTGCAATGGCCAAGACTTTTCTAAAAGTAGGCCTGACAGTGGCCTTTGTTCCCTACCATCTGCTGCACCAAAAGACAGGCCTCTGACCTCCCTTACAGAACAGCCCAGAGATCATCCTTCCAATAACCAAAGAACTCTGGTTTTAAAAACTAGGGACTGTGGCTCAGTGCCCATAACTCAGTGGTTAGGGCACCAGCCACATACACTGGGGAGGGCAGGTTGGAAACCAGCCCCAGCCCCAGCCTCAGCCTGCTAAACAACAATGACAACTACAAAAAAAAATAGACAGGCATTGTGGCAGGTGTCTGTAGTCCCAGCTACTTGAGAGGCTGAGGCAAGAGAATCGCTTAAGCCCAAGAGTTGGAGGTTGCTGTGAGCTGTGACACCAGAGCACTCCTTACCCAGGGTGACATAGTAAGACTTTGTCTCAAAAAAAAAAGAAAGCAAAAACTAGGAGCTTGGAGCTGTGGCTTATGCCTATAATCCTGGCACTCTGGGAGACCAAGGCATATGGATTGTCTGAGCTCAGGAGCTAGAGAACAACCTGCACAAGAGTGTCTCCAAACAGAAAAAAAAAAAAAAAAGACCAGGCCTCTTCACTGGGGCTTATCATATACTCACATCTAACTCATCTAAAGAAGAGTCTTTAATGCAAATGAGTATAGTATACTAACTCATCTAAAGAAGAGTCTTTAATGCAAATGCCACCAACCACTCTGAGACCATCAACCACCATTAGGCCTCTGCAAGAATTGCCCTCAGGAACTAGAGACAAGGTCCCTATTGGTCATACTATACCCTCTTCCCCACAACTTACCCCACTCACCAAACTGAGCAATCAGCACATACACTAGAAGGCAAATACCTATATTTATATTTTTTAAACAAAAATGAGATTTGTCATTGAGATACAATTTGTTTCATTTCCCATTTAATGTATCACAGACACCTTTCAGATAGGTATACACAGTTCCATCACTTTCTTCTTTTTTTTTTCAAAACAGAGACTCACTATGTCACCCTCAGTAGAGTGCTGTGCCATCACAGCTCACAGAAACCTCCAACTCTTGGGCTTAAGGGATTCTCTTGTCTCAGCCTCCCAAGTAGCTGGGACTACAGGTGCCCACCACAATGCCCAGCTATTTTTTGTTGCAGTTGTCATGGTTGTTTAGCTGGCCCGGGCCAGGTTCAAACCTGGCATCCTTGGTATATATGGCTGGCACCATAACCACTGTGCTATGGGCACCAAGCCCCATCACTTTCTTTTTAATGGATGTACCATAATTCATTAAGAATTTCTTATCTTCCCCCCAATTCTATCTTCCCCATCCTCTCAATAGTTATGGCCACTTATAGACAAACTATTATATTTACAGCATTATGATTATGTTTAAATAATCAATTGATGAGCCAAGTAGAATATTATGATTATAATTCCTTTCCTTTTTTTTTTGTTATTGTACAATTAATGGCCTCCTAAGTTACTTTATTTAACAAAGGGCTTTAAGACAAAGCAAAATTTCTCCTATCTCTTCTGCATGCCCTGCCTTCTGTTCTGAACTCCTCTTCTGTGGAAATCAGTAATACTTCATCCAGAACTATCTCATCCCTCTTGCTAATAGTTTAGTGTCTAAACAGGAAGGCCAGTCCCTGTTACAGGCAACCCGTTCCTTAAAGTCCTGGGAATAACACTAGCTGCAATGAGTGGCCACACAGATCTGGTCCAAATGGGGGAGGAACTTGGACCCAGGGCCCCTGACTCGGACCAGATGCTGCCAGACTCAGCAAGCAGCATGGAATGTCCTCGTTATTTATAAATGCTGTCCCAAAACAAGGCTGTGTTTAACTTAAAAGCCAAGCCTTCTGCTCATATCCCTGGATATGAATGATTTTCTTAAAATTTGTATTATTCTAACCAAAAGGATATTTATTAAAAATAAACCAAGAGATATCCAGAAACAGGTTTCTTATGAAAGTTTGGCACAGGAGGAATTCCAATATGATGCAATTATCTCATCATACTCTTTTATCTAAGGAGAATGCAATTTTATCATAGCCCCTTCCATAAGCTTCCTGAAACCCCTTCAGTAAACAGCACTCCAATTCAGAGACCAAAGTATTGGTCTGTGAATATTTCAAAATATTTTTGAAAACAGTGATGTGCTGGCCGGGCGCAGTGGCTCACGCCTGTAATCCTAGAACACTGGGAGGATGAGGCAGGTGGATTGCCTGAGCTCAATGGTTCGAGACCAGCCTGAGCAAGAGTGAGATCCCATCTCTAAAAATAGCTGGACATTGTGGCAGGTGCCTGTAGTCCCAGCTACTCAGGAGGCTGAGACAAGAGAATTGCTTGAGCCCAAGACTTTGAGGTTGCTGTGCACTATGATGCCATGGCACTCTACCAAGGGTGACAAAGTGAGACTCTGTCTCAAAAAAAAGAAAGAAAGAAAAGAAAAGAAAAGAAAACAGTGATGTGGCTGGGAAACTATGTACATCTTAGCAAATGTTTTTTCACCCACCATGAGCCTGGGTTTTCTAGGAAGGTCATCAGTTTTCTGGTCAAAACCATTCTTGAAGTCATTAGAAATAGAGGAACAGAGATTCAGCATCTGGCAAGATGAGTTCCTGGTTCTGTACCTAAAGTTCAAGATCTGAGCAGCACAATCATGTGGAACATCATAAAGACATTACACAGGTAAGGTGACCAGACGTCCCACTTTTGGTGAGACAGTCCCGATTTTTAACAATTTGTCCCTGTCCCGCAGCATTTTTAAAAAGTCCCAATTTTTGGAAAGAATGTATGACAAGCTAGGGAACAGCGGGAGAATGGGAAGGGAATATATGGTTTTCAGCTGCTGAAAAGGTTAATGTAACTCCATTTGGGAATGAAGAGGTTGATGTAACTTCATTTGGAAATGAAAAGGCTAATGTAAACTCCCTACTCCCCTCCTGGGCAAGGTATCAGAAGGAGACTGGCTCCCTCCCTTGCTTCTAGGCAAGGACAATTAGCTCAGAAGGAGCCAAATTGTCTGGAACAAACAAGTACCCCCTCCCCCCAGAGTAAGGTGACCAGACATCCTGCTTTTGGCAGTACAGTCCCGGGTTTTTAACAATTTGTCCTGCATCCTGCGTCCTGCGGCATTTTAAAAAAGCCCCAATTTTTGGAAAGAATGCACAAAAAGCTAGGGAACATGGGAGAACAGGGAGGGAATATATGGTTTTTGGCTGCCATGTGGCTATTTCACCAGGATATGCATTTTATGTTATTTTTCTTAATTTTATAATGTTAAACTTCAGTAATAACAAATAATTGTTGAGAACTGATTATCGAGAACTGCTTATCAAAGTTTGCATTGTTGTCAGGCCCTGCCCCCCA